>BQNB010166161.1:0-14142 GCA_026074375.1 Tanacetum coccineum | reverse complement strand
TCATCTTCAAGAGTGAGGAAAGCATCGACTTCCTCAAGAAGAAAATCACTATCCCCGAAGGGAGTGAGAGTCGGAGAAGAAGTAGAAACTATCGAGTCATAATAAGGAGTGGGATTGCCACTCGCGATCACATCAGAGAAACCGAGAACTTCTTGAGAATACTCCTCACAAGCCATTTCAATGACGTCGATTCGGTTAACCGAATTATCATCATAATTAGAGGAGTATCTCAAAGTTTGATCAAGATTGAATGTTATGGCTTCTTTTCTAACACGAAGAGTTAATTCACCTTTGTACACATCAATCAAAGCACGTTCGGTCTTTAAGAAGGATCTCCCGAGAATTAGGGGAACTCGGGGATCGGCATCAAAGTCTATGACTACAAAGTCGGCTGGGAATTGGAACTTTCCTACTTTTACGTCGACATCTTCGGTGATACTGATCAGTTGGGTAATCGAACAGTCTGTAAGTTCAAGAGTCATACAAGTAGGAGTGAGCTCCGGAAGAGAAAGCTTTTTCCACATGGATAATGGCATGAGATTAATGCTAGCGCCAAGATCGGCCAAGGTTAAGCACTCATCCATTCCGGGAAAATCACACGGTATGAGAAATTTGCCGGCGTCTCCATGTTTTTCAAGTAACTTATTGAAGATAACCGCCAAACAATGCTCATTTAAAAGCGTTATAGCCATTTCACTTAATTTTTCTTTGTTTCCAATTAAAGCTTTAAGAGTCGAGGCAAATTTTGGCATAAGAATCAAAGCATCTGTGAGGCTAATTTCAAAACTTAAATCTTTAAATATTTTTTAAAATTTCTCAATTTGGTCGTTAGATTTTTCACGGCGCCTTTCATCATTAAGTCTCGAAGGATACGAAATTGATGGTTTTAGGTTAGGCATCGGAGCACTAACGGGAACAACAACGGGTTTAGAATTTGGTACTTGGGATTGAATTTAGACAACTGGAGGTTGGACGTCTTTGGTGCTTTCGTTATTAGTAGGAGGCACCGTGTCCTTTGTCACCTCGGTTTCACGTTCCACAACTTTAGGAGGAGAAGGAGTAGTAGTAGGAATCGTGGGTCCTTGATAAGCAATGCCACTTCGGGTGGTAATACCCTTCAAATCTTCCTTTGGGTTAGTAATGGTATTACTAGGGAGTGTCCCTGAACCTGAAGTAGAAGCGCTATTAGAATTCATGAATTTGGAAAGCATGTCCGTTAAATTGGTCATTTGATTTTGAAAGTTTTGATTTTGATTTTGCATATCAGTGCCGTGTCCCGATAAAGTGTTATTGATCAAACTTAAATGGATTTATAAGGTCAAGACAGATGAATTTGGCGAGGTACTAAAGAATAAGGCTAGACTAGTTGCTCAAGGATTCAAATAAGAAGAGGGAATCGATTTCGAGGAATCATTTTCACCTGTTGCTAGAATTGAGGCCATCCATATCTTCATTGCTAATGCCGCTCATAAGCATATGACGATCTACCAAATGGACGTCAAAATGGCTTTCTTGAATGGAAAACTCAAAGAAGAGGTCTACGTTTCTCAACCAGAAGGATTTGTTGATCAAGATAACCCATCGCATGTGTATAAGATTAAAAAGGTTCTCTATGGTCTTAAACAAGCACCACGTGCATGGTACGACATGCTGTCAAGCTTCCTAATCTCACAACATTTATCCAAAGGTGCAGTTGATCCAACACTCTTTACACGGCATGCTGGGAATGACTTATTACTGGTACAAATTTATATTGACGATATAATATTTGCATCCACTAATACTGCCATGTGTAATGAGTTTGCTAATTAGATGGCCACTAAGTTCAAGATGTCAATGATGGGGCAGATGTCATTCTTTTTAGGATTACAAATTTCACAAAGTCCCAGAGGCATCTTTATTAACCAATCTAAATATGCTTCTAAAATAGTTAATAAATATGGTTTGCTTACTACTGATTCTGTCGACACACCCTTAGTAGAAAAAAGTAAACTGGATGAAGATCTACAAGGGAAACAAGTTGATGCTACACTTTGTCGTGGCATGATTGGATACCTTGTGTATCTTACATCCAGTAGACCTGACCTTATCTATGCAGTCTGCTTATGTGCTCGGTATCAGGCAAAGGCTACCAAAAAGCACTCACAAGCGGTAAAACGGATCTTTCGATACCTTAAAGGAACCATTAACATCTGGTACTCGAAGGATACCGGTATATCTCTAACAGCATATGCAAATGCAGACCACACGGGGTGTCAGGACAATAGACGTAGTACATCAGGAAGCGCTCAGTTCTTAGGTGACAAACTTGTTAGCTGGTCGTCCAAGAAGCAAAAGTGCATGGCCATCTCGAGTACAGAGGCTGAATATATTGCCTTATCTGGATGTTGTGCTCAAATCCTATGGATGCGTTCATAGCTAACAAACTACGGCTTTCAATTTAATAAGATTCCTCTGTAGTGTGACAACAAAAGTGTGATTGCCTTAAGTTGCAACAATGTTTCAACACTCAAGAGCCAAGCACATCGATGTTTGCTACCATTTCATAAAGGAGCAAGTGGAAAATGGAGTCGTGGAACTATACTTTGTCTGGACTGAATACCAATTGGCTAACATCTTCACCAAACCTTTGCCAAGAGAAAGATTCAACTTCTTGATCGAAAAGCTCGGTATGAGAAGCATGTCTTCGGAAACGTTGAAACGTCTGGCAGAGGAAACGAAAGAGTGATGGTGGTAACTCATATCCTGTATCATATGTACATAAGAAAACATAAAAACACAAAAATATTTTTCCTTTATATAAATTTTTCAAAAAAAATAAAAAGTTAAAAAAATCTTAGAATAATATAAAAATATGCATTTCTGGCATGTCTTCTGAAAATCGATAACAGTTACGGCCTTAGAAATGTCATTCATTAATGATATGAGGCTGTAAATGAAGTTCGAGCAGAAGTTCAACAGTTTTCAAAACATGCCAAAAATGGCTTGCTATTATTTCAGATAGCAACCCGGTCATCATCTTAAAGGCAAGTATTTCAAAAAGAAAACTTGACCTCTCAACGAGAATTTATTCTCGGGCATGGTCTACTTTCTGATCAGGCAAAGGCTTGTGTTTACTTTGCAACACAACCCGTGCTTTCTGTTATCCATAAGTGTATGTGTTAGTGCGCTTATGTGTCAAAATAAGAGAAATCTTATTTTTTATGGTGTTGATTTTCAAAAATAAAATGATCATCTCATAAATTCCTCATAAAATGATTTTTAAGGCATTTGACCACTCAAACAACGACTACAGCTCTTTAAATAGAAAACGGGTCATTGTTTGAGGGGGAGAGAATGTTAAATAATTTCGCCTACATAAAATCAGTTTGTGATTATGGAAAAAGGTTTTAAACAATAACGGGTTTACAATTAAAGAGGAGCTAATTAGGTTTAGTTTGCTTGTGCCTTAAATATTACGTGTTTATGCCTTTAGGATTTAAATAGAAAAAATTAAGTATCTAAGCATTATAGTGTAAACTGTAGGGACTAAGTGTGCCAATTGTGAAACTTCTATATGCTTTAGGAAACTTTATAAGGTAAATAGAAAGGTTTTAAGAGTTCAGGGGGTATTTGTGACAAAAGGTGAAACTTTTTTTCATAAGCACCCCTTCCCTCATCTTTCTCGGCACAGAACACACACACACTCACTCAAATTTTTTCCCTCTTATCTCACAAAATTTGTCATCCTCTCGAGCTCCAGACCTTTTCAAGCTTTGAGGTAAACTACAACATTGTTCCTCACATCATAATGATCTTACCCTCCAAAGGAATTAGGCTATCTCACGTTTTTGAGGTCGATATCCCTAGAAATCTATCTAGGGTTCATCCAAATCAAAAGTGTGTTTAATCCTAAATTGTTTGAGGGATTTTGATCCTTATGGGTAGTAAATGACTCGATTGTAACAGTTTTTGAATTGGTTAACTTTTAAGTATGATTTGTATGATTTGTTTGTGCGAAATTTTGTGTATTTGTAGTATAATTGATGAATGTGCTGGGTTTGTGCTTAGTTTGTGTTTATAAACTTTCTTGAATGATTATCAATGAGAAAAACCATGTATTGTTTGCCCATTTTGTGACTTTGATTCTATCGAGTAAGAACATACTCGTTCTTGGCGCTAATTGAAATTTTTATGGTTAATTTATGTTAAAATTGCAAGAATATGTTCATGTTTGCATTGACAATATGTTTGAAGTGTGTAAATCCCAAAACTGAAGGATTTAATAAATCAAGTTTGTTATAGACGGTGATTTATACGTTTGTGTATGAAGACGGCGATTTATACATGAATTCATAGACGGCGATTTATACATGGAAGTCTAGACGGCGATTTATACATTGTTCATAGACGGCGATTTATACAACTATCTCTAGACGGTGATTTATACCTAAGATATAGACGGTGATTTATACCTTTGTTAATACAAATAAACTGGCAAAAACGTTTATTTCAGTTTCGTGATCTTCATTGTTTTATTGATGACAAAACTTGAAGTAACATTATGCTAAAACCTTCTCTAAAACACAAGTTTTCACAAAATCACAAAGTGACATAAAAATGTGTATACATTATTTCATGTTAACTAAAACTATACACAAAAATATTTTCTAATTTCACCTCTAATTACATCATGCATAACCTAATCAAATGCAGCAAATCCAAGGGTAATCTCACAAGATTACACAAGATTTATCAAGATCTTGAGAATCAAAATTCGGATTTGGTTACTGTTGGCCGGTTCCATTGGTTTTGGCTGCCGGTTCCATTCGCCAATGGCACCGGCGGAACCGGGCTACAATACTATTTTTGGCTATAAATACCAAGCCATTTCTCATGTTTTCTCACACCTTTTCATTAAGAAATACTCTCTTATCTACTGATCTTTCTCTCTACTTCTTGCATATTTCTTCTTAGCTTCTTGTAGGTAATTTACTTCAAAGAAGAAATTACCGAGCATTCATCCTAGACGATCAAGTACCAAGTACCTTGCATTCGATCTTCATAACTCTTTCAAGATCTCATTGCTGAGCCTTGACCATTACTTTGTAGTTGTTAGTCCATTCATCATTTGTATATCAAGTGTAGTTGTGTTGGTTCGATTCTACCGTGTGAAGAATCCGTTATTTAGCTTTGTATTATTAAAGAGGTGTAACTATCGTTGTGAGGCTTCTCCGCCGGTCAAAAAGGAGATTGGTGACTAGTGTTTAACAAACTCTCGAGTAGGTGACTCGGGGAGTGGAGTAGGGCAAGGAAGGTGTCCTTGTAGCCGAACCACTATAAATACTTGTGTCCCGGTTATATCTCTCTAACTCTTTCTTTTACTTACTTTTATATTTCACGAACCAAGATCAACATCAAGTCATTTCACACAAAGTTTCAAGTAAAATTTTGAAAACATAACAATTAATCAAGAAAACTATTCAACCCCCCTTCTAGTTTTCCACAATTGGCATCAAGAGCTAGGTTACCAAAGTTTTTAAAATAAATTGTATTTTAAATCTTTAAAACGATTATGGATTCGGAAAACTACAAAGAAGGTCAATCTATGCAACGACCACCTCTATTCGAGGCAAATTGTTTTATATATTGGAAAAACCGTTTTGAAACTTATGTGAAATCTAAAGATATTGATCTTTGGTACATTATAGCTCATGGTAACTATAAACCTACCACCAAAGACAAAGATGGTAAAGATATAGTTATTCCATATGAAAATTTTGATGAGAACCACAAGAAAATGATTTCCAAAAATGATGAAGCAAAAATGGTTTTATACAATGCTTTACCTAAAAAGGAATACGAAAGAATTTTCATGTGCGATACCGCTCAAAATATTTGGGATTCTTTAATAACTACTCATCAAGGTAACAAACAAGTTAAAGATAATAAAATAGATCTTTTTGTACAAAAATATGAAGAGTTCTCTATAACCGATGATGAAACTATAGATTGTGCCTTTTCTAGATTTAATACAATCATTACATCACTCAAAGCACTTGATGAATCCTTTTCAAGTTGTAATCATGTTAGGAAATTCTTAAGGTCTCTCCCTTCCAAGTGGCATCCACATGTGACGGCAATTGAAGAATCCAAGGACTTGTCAAAACTATCTCTAGACGAACTAGTCGGCAATCTCAAAGTCTATGAGGTAGTACTTGAGAAGGACTTGGAAAGTGAAAAGAACAAGAAAGAAAAGTACAAATATCTTGCCCTAAAAGCAAGACAAGTCTTAAGTGATGAAGATGCATCTTCCTCGGATAGCAACAACAAAGAATATGCAATGGCAGTTAGTGATTTCAAAAAGTTCTTTAGAAGAAGAGGAAAATTCGTCAGAAAACCCTATGATGACAAGAAGAACTTCCGAAAGGTCAAGGAAGAGAAGAAAGAAGACCAAAGGTGCTTCAAGTGTGGCAATCCAAACCACTTCATTAGTGATTGTCCAAAGAATTCCTTCAACGATCAAAAGGCGTTTGCGAGGTATTATCCAAATCACTTCATTAGTGGGTTGTTGGAGTGATAGCGGGGATGATAAAGAAGAAATTTATCTCATGGCACACGAAAACGAGGTATTATTCGATACTCCCTACTATAGTAGCTCATCCTTAGATAATGACTCAAGAAAAAATGAGTATGATAAACTTTGCAAAATTAGTCTTAGGATTATTAACAAATTTGCGCTAAGGCTAAAAACGAATTACTCAAAAGGAATTATAATGAACTTTAAAATAAGCTAGAATATTAGAGAAGAACAAGTTATTAAGAACAAATGGTGTTGTTTGTGCACAAGCTTGAAATTGAAATTATCTCTCTAAAATAAAACTAGCTAGTTTCGATAATAGTAGTTAATCCTTGCAAAAAATGGCGAATGCAAAAACCTGTCATAAGAAAAATGTGGCATTAGGATACATAGTAGAATATAGCTTCCTATAGCAAACTAAAATCTAATATTGGTCTCAAATATTCAATAAAATGCCTTTTGTAGAACGGCTATTGCCAGTTCCATTGACAACAGAACCGGCTAGTTCAGACGAACAACACCGGGCATCTGTTGACAGTGCAAAAAATGGGAAAATGCTTGAATCTAACATCATAAAGAAAGATGACTCCGTTTTAATAACAAAAAGTCTATTTTAGGAACACCTAAGAATAGCAAACAGCCACCAGTCTTAAAACTTGGTCAAGTCCATGGAAGGAGTAGAATCTAAACACCTCATAAAACGACCCATAGGAGACCGAGTACTTTGTACCCTAAGAGTAACTATCACCAAGTCGGTTAGAATTAGGAAACTCAACAAGAGCAATTATTTCGACCACCTATGTACAACCAATGGAATCCTTATCCTCCATTCCCTTATATGGGTCAACCAAATGGTATGCATAACATTAACCAACCCATGAGATATTGGGGACCGAATGCTTGAGTTGTCCTATAAATATAGGTACAACAAAAGGTCAAACTTGAATCGGACAAATGGATCAAAGACAGTGGTTGTTCGAGACACATGGCGGGTAACAAGAAACTCTTCTCATCTTACAAAGCAATTGACGAAGGTAATGTGTTGTTTGGTGGTAATACTATAAGCAAGATCATCGGTAAAGGTACGATTACTCATAACTCCCTCTCTATCTATGATGTTAGTCACGTAGAAAACCTTAGCTTTAATCTTCTTAGTATTAGTCAAATATGCGATAAAAAGTGCAATGTATTATTTAGCGAAACCGGTAGCGAAATACTCAAAGACGGCATAACCATAGGAAAAGGAATTAGGAAAAATGGCCTTTACATAATGAAAATGGGGAAGTCACTAAAAGACAACCTTTGCTTAACCTCATTTTTTAGGATGGGGGGGGGGTTGCCTTTTCGGACCTTATGGCATTGAAGATTGGGTTATGCCAATATGCGACTTATACAATCGCTTTCATCTAAAGAGCTTGTTAGAAACTTACCAAAACTAAATTTTGAAAACAGCATTTTTGTGCGCTGCAAAGTCAGAAAAACAAGTACATGAAAGCCATAAGACTAAAAACATGGTTTCAACCACTAAGTGTCTAAAACTTTTACATATGGACTTGTTTGGTCCGTCGGCCGTTCAAAGTTATGGAGGAAACTTCTATACTTTGGTCATTGTCGACGACTATTCAAGGTATACATGGACAAGATTTCTAAAACATAAAAATGAAGCTTTTGACCACTTTGAAATTCTAAGCAAAAAGATCCAAATTCAAAAGCGTTGCCCCATTATTTCTATTCGCACAGATCATGGCGGAGTTTGATTTGAAGTACAATTTGGAGCTTTTTGTGATGCTAACAACATACTCATACTTTTTCGGCTCCTCGGACTCACATCAACATGGGGTAGTAGAACGTAAGAATAGAAACCTTACAAGTAATGGCTAGAACAATTGCTAAATGAACAATCAATTCCTCAAAAATTTTGGTGTAATGCCGTCGACACCTCCACCTACATTCTAAATAGAATTCTTATTAGACATTTCCTAGGAAAAACTCCTTATGAGTTTTTCAAAGGTAAAAAGCCATATCTAGAACATTTTAAAGTATTCGATAGTAAATGCTTTATTCTTAACACCAAAGATTATCTAACAAAATTTGATCCTAAATCAACCCAAGGTGTATTTCTGGGATATTCTCCCAATAGCAAAGCTTACACAGTTCTAAATAAAGAAACTATGAAAGTATAAGAATATCTCAATGTTAAGTTTGATGAAACTCCTCCTCCTAAATCATCACCATTAGTAGATGATGATATTCTTGAAAATGACATCATAGAAAACCAAGATAAAGACTTAGAAATCAAAGAAAATGAACCATTAAACAAAGAAATCACAAACATCCCCTAGAAACCATCATAGGAAATCTTAATGAAAGAACCCTAAGATCTCATGTCCAAAATCAAAGCAACTTCTTCTGTTTCATATCTTCCGTAGAACCTAAAAATATAAGGAAGCCATACAAGACGAAAGTTGGACTATGGCTATGCAAGAAGAACTAAATCAATTTAAAATAAATGATGTTTGGAGCCTCGTTCCCCCTCCTAAAAACCAAACCATCATAGGTACAAAATAGGTCTTTAAAAATAAACTTGACGAAAATGGTATTGTAACTAGAAACAAAGCGAGACTTGTAGCACAAGGATACAATCAACAGGAAGGAATAGATTTCGATGAAACCTACCCCCCTGTGGCAAGATTAGAATCTATAAGAATTCTTCTTGCGTATGCTTGTGCTCATGGCTTCAAAATCTTTCAAATGGATGTCAAAAGTGCTTTTTTAAATGGTTTTATAAACGAAGAAGTCTATGTTGCTCAACCCCCTGGATTCGTAGATTTTGAAAAACCCAACCACATTTTCAAACTCAAAAAGGCTCTTTATGGTCTCAAACAAGCACCCAAAGCTTGGTATGACAGACTTAAAGCCTTTCTCTTAGATCACTTGTATACCATGGGATAAGTAGATAACACTTTATTTACTAAGAAGAGAAACTCACATATCATCATTGTCCAAATCTATGTGGACGATGTCATCTTCGGATCAACTTGTCAAGAGCTCTGCGATGATTTCTTGAAAATCATGCATGATGAGTTTGAGATAAGCCTGATGGATGAATTGAATTTCTTCCTTGGTCTACAAATCAAATAACTCAAAGATGGAATCTTCTTTAATCAATCTAAATATGTCAAAGAAATGCTTAAAAAATTTGGCCTTGAAAACTCCAAACCAATCAAAACTCCCATGTCATCCGAAACCAAACTCACCCGCGACGAAGATGGTGAATCCATTGACGACACTAAATATCATGGCATGATTGGCAGTTTACTCTACTTAACGGCAGTCGCTCGGACATCATGTTTAGCGTTTGTCTTTGTGCCCGTTTTCAAGAAGCACCAAAAACTTCTAACCTTGAAGCCGTGAAAAGAATCTTTCGATACATCAAAGGTACATCCCATCTAGGCTTATGGTATCCCAAAGGAACCGGCTTAGAAACCATCGTCTACGCCGATTCTGACCATGCCGGAGACTACGTCGATCGCAAAAGCACTAGTGGTGTATGTACATTCATGGGTTGTTGTCTCACCTCATGGTTCTCCAAGAAACAAACAGCCTTAGCCATCTCAACCACCGAAGCAAAATATGTCTCCGCCAAAACAGCTTGCCAACAAGCCTTATGGATGAAACAAGCTCTAGTAGATTATGATATAAAATTAGATGACATACTTGTTCTTTGCGACAACAAAGGAGCAATTGACCTAAGTAAAAATCTTGTTCTTCACTCTCACTCCAAACATATAGAAATTCGTCACCACTTCCTTCGTGACAATGTCCAAAAAGGAAATATCACTATAGAGAAAGTTGCCTCCGAAGATAACATTGCTGACATCTTAAACAAACTTGTTAAAAGAGAATCCTTCAATCTTCTCAGACTAGGACTTGGCCTAATGGAACCAAACGCTTAATAACAACCAATTTTTTTAGTCAAAACAATTTCTATTGATTAATACAAATAATTTTTTTATGTTACTTGAACGTATTCAACGAAACACATGGTCAATATGTCATTTCAAACACGTTCAATTATAGCTATATTAAAAGGAGGCTTAGGGTTTTTCTTATAAAACTAATTTTTCACTTCTGAGTCAAGAAAAACCGCACCTCCAACATATCATAAAAATGTCTTCTTCAAAATTCTTTCAGGTCGGCGGTGTCATTTGATTTTCAAGCAGGTGCCCTTCGTTGAATAGCACTGGCAGAACCACCTGATCAGTATAATTTTTTAAAAAAAATATACGAATTTCACAAATCCATTTCAAATTTTCCCTCCTTGTCACATCAATCAGCTCCTAATAGTAGAAGTTGACCTAGGGCACCTTTTAATCATTGTTTTATGTCTAAACCAACAAGTAATACATTAAAATCACCTCAAACTTTCTTCTATAAATAGGACTCAATTCTTTCCTTTCTCTTCACCATCACCCTTCTCCAACAATGCCTAAAGAAAACAAAACTAATCTAAAAAGGACCGCCCGAATAAGTGTTAGACCTTGTTGCTTCAACAATCCAAGGACATCTTCACCTCCCTACCAACCTCTCTCACCTCCATCGGACTATGTTTCGGGACCTCCACCAACTACTCCAACTTCCCAAACTTCTATTCCACATCTATCACCAACTAGCAACAATGACAATCTCTTACTTACTCCTAAGTCAACACCTCCACCATTAACTTCGCCACCTCCGGCACCAACTCAACCTTCCAAACTCACATCCCCTCTAGCTATCAATCTTGACCCAATCGAACTATTATTCTCTACTCCACCTACCTCTCCTCAAGCTTTTCTCGACTCTCTCGAGGATCTTCCACCCGCAACAACTAATCCTCCACCTCCTCGTCCATCATTTGACACCATTGAGCGTCTAGCTAATGAACCACCTCCCATCCCACCCATTGATTCATCTTTTGCGTCTCCCACTCCAGACATGGAACCACCAATCCTACCATTTCCACCGCAGTGTTCACTAAATCCACCTTCAAACTTACCACCACTTCCACAATTAGGACCTAACAATCCTTTTCCCATGCTTACTCATGAAATGTTTTGTGAACATTGCCAATGAACTCAAGCCATCGTCGACAACTTCCAAGGAGAAGTGAGATTCATTCTCAACCACATTCTTGACCGCCTAAATGTTTTCGCACATAATTACTAGAAATAGGCCTAGAATGCTAGAATAAAATAGTTGATTCGTTAAGAATCTCTTGCCTTTGTTGTTTTAATGTAATGTCCTTAATGTTTCATTATCTTAAAAAAATGTTCTTTATTGTTGTCATATGATCATTTTTCTTGTTTAAAATTCGTAAACTTTGACTTTTTAGTCAGCCGGTTCTGTTCGATAACAAGCCGGTTCCTTTCCAGGAACAACACCGGTTAGCCAATACTATAGAAGACACTTTTAGCTTTTTGTTGTCTAACTTTTCTTTATAGGTACTCACAAAGAAAAGGGGAGTATGTCCCATTCTATTTAACCTACTTATTTTTGCAGATCTCTATGCACCTCTCAAGGGGGAGTTTACCATTTCTTAGGAAATATGGACTACCCCATTCCATCTTTTTGTTTCAACAAAAAGGGGGAGAAGAGATCAATTGATTAAAATTAACTAAAATTCAGTAATAACCAGCTTTTAATTAACTTTAAACTTTGGGTTTTGTCATCAATAAAAAGGGGGAGATTGATACAAATAAACTGGCAAAAACGTTTATTTATATTTCGCGATCTTCGTTGTTTTATTGATGACAAAAGTTGAAGTAACATTATGCTAAAATCTTCTCTAAAACACAAGTTTTCACAAAATCACAAAGTGACATAAAAATGTGTATACATTATTTCATGTTAACCAAAACTATACACAATTTTTTTTTCTAATTTCACCTCTAATTACATCATGCATGACCTAATCAAATGCAGCAAATCCAAGGGTAATCTCACAAGATTACACAAGATTTATCAAGATCTTGAGAATCAAAATTCGGATTTGGTTACTGTTAGCCAGTTCTATTGGTTTTGGCTATCGGTTCCATTCACCAATGGCACCGATGGAACCGGGCTACAGTACTATTTTTGGCTATAAATACCAAGCCATTTCTCATGTTTTCTCATACCTTTTCATTAAGAAATACTCTCTTATCTACTGATCTTTCTTTTTACTTCTTGCATATTTCTTCTAAAATTACCGAGCATTCATCTGAGACGATCAAGTACTAAGTACCTTGCATTCGATCTCCATAACTCTTTCAAGATCTCATTGCTGAGCCTTGACCATTACTTTGTAGTTGTTAGTCCATTCATCATTTGTATATCAAGTGTAGTTGTGTTGGTTCGATTCTACCGTGTGAAGAATCCGTTATTTAGCTTTGTATTATTAAAGAGGTGTAACTATCGTTGTGAGGCTTCTTTGCCGGTCAAAAAGGAGATTGGTGACTAGTGTTTAACAAACTCTCGAGTAGGTGACTCGGGGAGTGGAGTAGGGCAAGGAAGGTGTCCTTGTAGCCGAACCACTATAAATACTTGTGTCCCGGTTATATCTCTCTAACTCTTTCTTTTACTTACTTTTATATTTCACGAACCAAGATCAACATCAAGTCATTTCACACAAAGTTTCAAGTAAAATTTTGAAAACATAACAATTAATCAAGAAAACTATTCAACCCCCCCTTCTAGTTTTCCACAATTGGCATCAAGAGCTAGGTTACCAAAGTTTTTAAAATAAATTGTATTTTAAATCTTTAAAACGATTATGGATTCGGAAAACTACAAAGAAGGTCAATCTATGCAACGACCACCTCTATTCGAGGCAAATTGTTTTATATATTGGAAAAACCGTTTTGAAACTTATGTGAAATCTAAAGATATTGATCTTTGGTACATTATAGCTCATGGTAACTATAAACCTACCACCAAAGACAAAGATGGTAAAGATATAGTTATTCCATATGAAAAATTTGATGAGAACCATAAGAAAATGATTTCCAAAAATGATGAAGCAAAAATGGTTTTATACAATGCTTTACCTAAAAAGGAATACGAAAGAATATTCATGTGTGATACAGCTTAAAATATTTGGGATTCATTAATAACTACTCATCAAGGAAACAAACAAGTTAAAGATAATAAAATAGATATTTTTTGTACAAAAATATGAAGAGTTCTCTATAACCGATGACGAAACTATTGATTGTGCCTTTTCTAGATTTAATACAATCATTACATCACTCAAAGCACTTAATGAATCCATTTAAGTCATAATCATGTTATGAAATTCCTAAGGGCTCTCCCCTCCAAATGGCGTCCAAAGGTGACAGCGATTGAAGAATCCAAGGACCTATCAAAACAATCTCTAAACGAACTAGTCGGCAATCTCAAAGCCTATGAGGTAGTACTTGAGAAGGACTTGGAAAGTGCAAAGAACAAGAAAGAAAAGTACAAATCTCTTGCCCTAAAAGCAAGATGGTATGTGCTTAATTACACATACCATTTTCCATTAAAAACGGATTTAAATGACTAAAAACGTACCAAAATACATCGTA
>BQNB010166160.1:0-14142 GCA_026074375.1 Tanacetum coccineum | reverse complement strand
TGATACCAAGTTGAAACCCCTCTTTTTCGACTCTAAAATTTGACCATAAATTTAAAACTTTATACTCAAACGCATGACGCGGAATGACCTTGTGTCATTCCTTAATTAACTAATCAAAATACATTACCATACAGCCCTTGAAAGCATCATTAACTTAAAATAGACTCAAATACCTTTTCAACAGTATAAAGCACACCTTCTAACTCTTTACAGTTTGGTTTTTACGAAAAAAACAAGACTGACCAGAAACTGCATACATGGATACTCCGTATCCACACTAACCCTTAAATACGCCATATCCATCAATTGGATACGCCGTAATGGACCATCAGACCTAGAACCTGCAGAAACATATGCAGAAAATCCCTTTTTGACCCAAAACCTTACTTTCGAGACTCAATACTTTACAAAGACTTCGAGAACTCATTAACATAACATATTAACCCATTTTTACAACATTAGTTGTCTCAACGACGCATGGAAAACATACTTTACAATTCAATGAGTGATTAGCCAAACACCCTTTTTACCCATTCCACATTCTTCTTTTGACCTATTTACATACAATTTCATACAAGACTATAATAAAGACTTTGACACTTGAAAATAACGTTTACAAACCATTTTACGTTACTTAAGGGTTCAACATCGATTTAATCTTGGTATCTATACTAAGCTCCTAAGCATAAACCGAATACTTCTAATCCTTGCCTCCAATCCTAGGCCTTTATTCGAGACCTCTTTTCTTCACATCAAACCTACAAAACATTAAACAACTAAACCGTAAGCACGAGGGTTAGTAAGTAAACGACAATAACATGATATAATACATCATTCATCACATAGACATCATTCTTATCCATCATCATTCCATAAGACTACTTTTCATCAACACTAACACAATACACTTCAAACACATTACAACAAATCATACAAAGTCATAACATACCTTAAATGGGTCAAATTAGACTTAACCACAACCCAAAATTGTGTGTTCATGTTCGTTTTATTTAAATTTTGAACTTGTATCATGATCGTTTATGTTTCGTCATTAATAAGTTAAACGAAGTTTTTTTTTTTTTTTTTTTTTTAAAAGGACATAAATGAGCATAAACGGGCATAAATGAACGTAAACGATCATATATAAACCAAAACGGACATATAAGAACGTGTAACTAAAGTTGTTATTTTAAACGATCCATATAATCATCTTATAGATATAATCATTATCCCAAAATATGATCTTAATATACAATCATACTACTATATTAGCATCATGAGTACACATAGTCAAACGTAAACGAACGAAATAAATGAACGTAATCGGACGTACATAATCGAACGTTCACGAACGTAAATAAACGAACGAAGCGTTCGTTCACGTTCGTTTATTTAACTAAACGGACCAAAATTCTTGTTCGTGTTTGTTCATTTATTAAATAAACGAACATAAACGAATTTCTCGGCGAACGATTTACGAACGGTTCGCTGAACGTTCAGCTCGTTTACAGCCCTATCCATCTTTATTCATCTTTTAATAATATTTTGGTATGACGTTCACACCATTCAAATCATCTTCACCGGAGTATTCTCCCCCATCAGCGGTGACACGTCAACACTCCGTTTGACCAGTATTTCAAAATCATCAATTCGACCTTAACCTAACTCGTCCTATTCAAAATTATAATTCGACCTAAACCTAACTCGTCCTATTGTGAGATCCTGAAGATCTGTTGTTTTGCGGTTGATTCAGTTGATTCGGTTGAGAGCGGTTGATACAGCTGGTTTGTGTTTTTAGCGCGCTTGGTTGAGACGGCTGTATTAAAGTGCAAATAGGTTAGTTTCAACTTACAGCTACTAACACTGTTTTTTCCGATTTAGTTTCTTGTTGTTGCTCTGCTTATTTTGAGTTTGAGATGCTTATTTTCAATCGGCTGTTGTTGTTGATTATATGATTTTAAGTAATATGTGTGAAAATGATCTGTATACGTGAATTGTCAGCTTTAGACAAACGGTTGCTGAATAGTATTGATTATGATGTGTATTAGATGCTTATTTCGAATTAGATAATATGATGTAATTGTGTGATTTTAGCTGAGATAAACTGATTGTGTTTATAAGTAATAAGTAATTTTGATTATAGACTTACCGTAGGCGATATGCGTAGGCGGGTGATTAGCTATTACTAGACAAACGAATGTATACCATGTCGAATATAAGATTTTGCGGGTTAGAACATCACCACGGGCAATGTAGGCCATTAAATCATCCTTTGGTTTCTATATTATTTAAGTAGATTTATAGTTTGTATTAAATCATCCTTTGGTTTCTATATTATTAAATTATATGGTTGTCTAGGTATATATAGAAACGATGGGCAAAAGTTGGATGAAAGCTAATATAACAACTAAAACTTTTAAAGATAGAGTCAAGTCTTTTATCGATTTTGCTCGTGTTGGAGCTATTAGAGGGGAAATTTCATGTCCTTGTAATAAATGTGGTCACGATGAGTGGTTTCTTGTTGATGTTGTTCATCAACATATATTACAACATGGTTTTTTTATTGGGTTACAAACATTAGACATTTTATGGGGAGCTTGATACAACACTACCAATATCTCAACATGCTAGTGTTTTAGAAACTTCTCTGGTTATAGATGACATTAGAGGCTTAGTTCAGGATGCCTTGGGTGTAAACTCTTTAAATTCAAAAAGCGAAGAATATAGTGAATCAAGGCTCGAAGGGGATATTAGGGATATTGAAGTAGATATTGAAGAAGAAGATATTATGAAAGAAAGTGAAGAAGAAGATATTGTGGAAGAAAGTGAAGAAGTTAGTAAAGAAGATATTGGTGAAAGGCCTCGCGTGGCTGCAAATTCACAACAAAGAAATCCAGGTAACGAGGACATTCGATATAAAAAGTTGTTAGAAGAATGTGATAAAGAACTTTATCCGGGGTGCAAGTTCTCTAACTTGTCATTCACATTGCGCTTATATCACATCAAATGTATAATGTATGGGTGGAATATCTAATAAAACTTTTAGCATGATTTTGGAGCTTATAAAAGATGCATTTCCTCATTTATTATCGTTACCTCCATCAAATAATGAAGCAAAAAAGCCAACTCATGATTTAGGGCTTGGCTATCAAAAAATCCATGTATGCCCTAATGATTGTATGCTTTACTGCGGCAAGCAAAAATCTCAACAATCATGTCATATTTGCAATGCTTCTCGATATAAAAGTGATGTATGTGATGAAAATGGTAAGAGTTTGAAATCACATAAGTCAAATAAGCCTGCAAAAGTTTTGCGCTACTTTCCCCTAATTCCAAGATTGAAAAGGTTATACATGTCCGAGAAAACAGCAAAGCATATGAGGTGACATGACATGGGATTAACAAAAGATGGAAAGTTAAGGCACCCGGCTGATGGTCTTGCTTGGAAAGCATTCGATGCTCGGTATCCAAAGTTTGCCTCCGACCCTCGTAGTGTAAGGCTTGGCCTTGCTAGTGATGGATTTAATCCATTTCGTACGATGAGTACATCGTACAACACATGGCTAGTCGTGTTGATTCCTTATAATTTACCTTATTGGATATGCATGAAACAATAATATTTGATTCTTTCATCCATTATTCCGGGAGGGAAAGCACCAGGAGATGATATAGACATCTATTTGATTCTTTTAATTAAAGAATTAAAATTGTTATGGAATGGTGTAGATGCTTATTATGCTTTTTCAAAAGAACAATTCAAGTTACGAGCTTCTCCTTTGTGGACCGTGAATGATTTTCCCACTTACTCCAACTTATCCGGATGGATCACAAAGGGTCGCGTGGCATGTCCGGTTTGCACAAGTTCTACTCGTTCAACTTGGTTAAAGCATGATAGAAAGTTTTTTTTATATGAGACATCGTAGATGGCTTGAGCCAAATCACAATTATCGATCTCAAATGGACCGTTTTGATGGTACAATCGAGACAGAGGGTTCCGTAAGTGTATTGACAGGATATGATATTCTCAAGCAGTTAAGAGGTACAACATTCAAGTATGGTGGAGTACGATAAATGTTCTAAGAAAAGGACAAGAGATGCTATAGAGTGTTCAGATGACAAGTGTAGTGCATTTGGTGATAAAGATGATCTTATAGAAGAAAATATTGATGGTGAACAACGATTATTGAAGAAAAGGAACATATTTTTTGATTTGCCATATTGGGAGTACAATTTACTAAGGCATAGCTTAGATGTGATGCACATCGAGAAAAATATATTTGATAATCTACTTGGGACTTTAATGAATTGGGATGGAAAAAGTAAAGACAATGAAAATAGTCGCAAGGATCTCAAGGAAATGTGAATAAGGCATGACATTCACATTATAAATTTGCCTAACAAGAAGCCATACTTACCCCTGGCATGTTACTCTATGTCCAATGTAGAAAAGACTAGCTTTCTACAAGTCTTGAAAAATCTTAAGGTTCCTGATGGGTATACTTAAAATATTTCAAGGGGTGTAAGCTTGAAAGATCGTAAGATTTTAAACCTTAAGAGTTACGATGGCCACATTTTAATGCAAGATATTTTAAACCGAGTGCATGCCTTATAATCTTCCAATTCCTGATGATGTTAATGAGACACCGAGTTGGCATAGAACATATATTGAAATAGAGAACGAGTGACAATTACTTCTTTCCAATTATCGTTTCCTAATTTGCTACATTGTTTGTGCATTGTTTTTATTCCTAGGTTTTATGTATTTTGATCCACTTTTGATGGCTTTCAAGTCATTCTATTATTGTGTTTAAGGACTAAATAATAATGACTAAAGTATGTATCTTATTTCGGCTATTGAATGGTTAAGTGGCCAATTACTTCTACTTTATTTATGAGGTTGGCTGGATGTCTGCATTAGAATATTATGGGTAACTTTTGTGTACTTTGACCTGTGTCTTTTGTAGCTCATCTTTTTCAGTTTTTTTACCCAATCTGACCCATTTTTAGTAATTTGGTTAAAGTTGCCGCCTTTACTTTTTTTCTAACAAATTGACAATGAATTGAAATTTGCAGAGTTTTATATGAAGTTAAGGAACATAATAGAGTGCTTGATAGATTCGTAGATCTCAATCAATTAAGATCGTCAAGGCAAGTACCTTTTCTTTAGCTATGTAAGAAACTTTATAGATCTTTAAGTATTGTTTATCAGTGAGTCAATCCATATTTAGAGTATATAAGGTTTGTGGGTATGCAAACCAGGTGTGTGACGGAAGTTCTGAATCAAAGTGGTCTTGGAAAATAGAGTACATTAATTTCTATCCACCCAAAAAGCACAAGTGCCAAACTCATTGTGTCTCCCAGAACAACATCATGCAACCACTGTCCTCTTCGTGAGTAGTTTAAGTCTTCATTTGTTCAGTTGTAGACAACTGTTTCGGCTAGAGAAAGGGGAAGGGTACGGGCAGTTTAATTGGTGCAGGCTGGTGAGTAAAACCAAAAGGGTACCAACCAACATATAATTAACTGGTTAGTTAGCGAAAGAAAAAGGAGTAGGGGCTAGGTTGTTTAGCAAAAAAAGAAAGAAAGAACCTAGGTGTATTTAAATGCTTACATCCCATCTTATTAGCGAAGAAGAAAACGTTGTTAAGTAGTATAGCTTTTTGTGATTTTATTTAACGAATAATGTTCACAACAAAGATAAAAAGGCAATTAAACCATGGACTCATCACAAACCTTATGTTTTGAGTAGTAAACCTTATGTTTTCATTTATGACCTTTCTCAACTTCTACCTCCGAATATAAATACCCATCACCAGCAAGTTGTACATTAATTCAGTGAGGACGTATTTTTTTCTTCAATGTCAAAATGTAGTGTTTAGATGTGTTTATGCTTTTTAAAGCTGTAATAATCAAATAGGAAATTAAGTACTTGAAAAATTCTGATTGTCCATGTATTTAATGGTAACTAAAAGGGGCATTATTATGTAAATGTAAATTATCAGTAACATCAATGCTATGAATTATCAAATACGGTCTTGGAATACATGATTGTTTGACATACAAAACATTATTCAACATACTTGCTCGGCATTAGTTGTGATAGCTTGAGGTGACTGAAAGATGCATTAAGTATATTGAATCATGTTCCGGCTTAATTTTAATGGTGTGCTCTTAGTTTGTCTATAATGAGATGATACTGATGGGTGTTCCATCTTAATTTGTAGTATGCTGATATGTTTTGTACTTAAATGCTGATATATTATGTACTTTTTGTCTTTTGTCGATAAGCTCACTTTTCTTATTTGAACTTCTTGTTAGGTATTTACAAGATGTTCAGATCTAAAAGTAGCTTGAAACAACATACAATTAAATACATATAAAAGAATGCTTCCCATAATGGGTTAGAATCAAAAACCATTTGTGAGAGCTCACATCACCGACCATGCTTCTTAAACACGCCTTTAAGACCTCCTTTTCATTCTTCACTTCACCCAAGCTCTTCATCATCAAATTTTACTCTTTCCCAGTCCTTTCGGTTTGAGCCTTTATTATCTCAACGTGTTGTGCATGAGTTCCCATCATCTTCTCAGCAACCATCGATTCAAAATACATTCAAACTCGAAGATGATGAGAATGAGGAGAAAGTGTCTGATGTTGAGATAATAGGTAATTTTCAAAGATTACCACTAACAGAAGTATTTTATTTAGTATTCCGTGCTAATAGCTATTATTAATTATACAGGCCAACACGGAAATATTCTTAGGACTGAAAAAATGACGATAAAAGACGTTTATAAGCTAAACGAGGGTGAAAAGATTTTGGTACATGTTAATTGTCACACCCCCAAACTGGGCCTGGAAGGAATACGTGTCCGGAGGCGTGACGTCATCGCATACATCACACAAGATTAAGTAAACGACCACTATATGGACGTTTGATAAAACATAACTCGTTGCTTTGGATAAATCAAAATAAGTCTTACAATATTTTCGACATAAATGAAATAGTTTTCGCGGAAGCTTACGTAAAATGCAGCGGAATCATAACATGTTTTTATGACAACGAGTATTTAAGTTTAAAGATAAACATTCTTGAACGACACCTAGCAATGCATGCAACATTAATAGCTCTTCAAGAACAATCCAGCTAAGCACCTGAGAAAATATGCTTAAAACAGTCAACATAAAGTTGGTGAATATATAGGTTTGAATTGATGTAAGGTTGGACCACAAGATTTTAAAAGTGATGTGACTATTATAACAGATACAATATCACATGAAAAGTATTTATGTTGCGCTAAGCTCATGACACTGATGTTAAATTAGGAGATACATATAATATGCAAAGTGATGATAATGCCCTACAGATGTCTGACCAAGACACCCCAAAGAGTTTCCGACATGATATATATCCGTTCGTTCATCGACACAAAAACAAGTAAGTGCTTGCTTACCCGGATAGGGATTATTAGTCCCAGATATATCTATCTATAACATTCACGTTTACTTACCCAATCAGTCAGTCATAAATAATTAACGGTCCATGATGGTTCGGGCATAATTATGGTCTAATCGCTTCTTAGGCAACACGTAAACGGGAAATGATAACTGAAAATACTTGTATCCAAAGTTTAAAACAAGCAATGTTTCTCACCCCAAAGTTGTAAAACATTTATTCAAAATGAGTAAAAAGTGGGGCTATAAACTCACCTTAGAGCGATGAGCGAATGATAATCACGTAAGAGAAAGATGATACACAATCCTAGCCGTCACCTTAAGGAATGACGCGTCTTAGGACTAAGATATGATATACGAAACCAAAAGCAAAACGCTTAACAACGAGAAGGCATCGATATGTATTTGTGTCTTAGTTAGAAAAATGGTGTCATTACGATGACAAAATGTTCGTGATTAAAATACGCCATGGTTTACTAAAAGTTACTATCTTAGGAAACTTTCTATTTTAGGAAAGTTCTAAGTTTCAAGACGTTAATACCGTCCCCTATATTTTTTTAAATCTATATTTCTAAAAACCCTTTATCAATACCTAAACGCCTAACTTTAACATCCGTCTCGACGACATATCTCAAAAGTTACTATTTTTAGAAGTCTTAAACTTTTATATTATTCGACATTCCATATTTACCTTTATGACGTTTCTAATGTTAACAATCAATACGCTAACGTTTCTATATGTTTCGCCAATGTTTTAAAACCTCAAAAATGTCCGAAAGTGTCCGAAAACCTTGATTTAATTTCCAATCAGCAACCTCATTTATTATTTTTCTGAAAAGTGTTCCAAAATTCATTTCGCCATAACTTGGCCGTTTTAAATCCACTTTTAGTGTTCGATATATGAAAACCTATCTATTCAAAACAATCTCTCCAAAAACTACCTTCTCGACTAATGAAAACATTTTTAAGTCTCCCAAAACCTCAAAACAAGATCGGATCAGCAACCATACATTTCGCAAACGCTACCAAAAATCACCCAAACTTCACATTAGTGCCTATTCTAGCCCTAATCTCTATCCACCAATATTTCGCCTTCAAAACCACAATCAATACTAACCTAATCCTATCATTTCTATTGTTGCAACACTCAAATCAACTCATACTCACAACCAAAACCTTTTGTAAATCAAAGGACCATAAAACAATACTAGTTTATGTTTTAACTTCTTTATTTTTCAAAAACCACAAACACATAAGCCTTGAAACTTGATAATGATTCAAAAACCATAAAGAAATCACAAGAGATGAAATAGAACACTTACAAGAAGAAGATGAGTCAAGTAACACACAAGATCTAACCCAAAACCTTAAATCTATAAAAACCCCAAGATGATCTTGAAAAACCCTCTTGAAATAACAAAACCCCAACTTCTTGAAATGTTGTGAACCCTTGAAAACAATGATCAAACCCTTGGAACACCTTTAGATATTGTTAGAAATGAGATTGGAATGTGTGAATCTTGATAGAAATCAAAACTATGGAAGTGTTTATGTGTGTGTTTGGTGTCGTAGCCAAGAGATGGAGAGAAAAGAGATGAGAGCTTTTTGAGAGACTTGGAAATGATCTTGAAACCATAGTGTGTGATAATGTAAGGTATACATAGGACAAGTATAAGGGTTAAGTATTGGCATGGCTAACAAATCTGTGAACCAAGAACCCTATGGTCCTTGTGGTTCGTCCGAAATTAGCCAGGGGGTTCATGGTTTGATCACTAGCTCTTCTAAATAATCAAGATTCCATTTTTAATACTCAGTGGAGTTGTGGTTCTCACCATGCAAGGTGACAAAGGATGTGTAAGAAGGTATTGGAAGGGTGGTAGAAGAATACAAACACGTCCTTATCTTGCATGTGTATGGTTTGAAATTTGAATTAAAGCATAAAGATTCCTTGATAATTAATTAAGTGTGTGTATGTGTGCGTGTGAATTGAGTAGGGGGGATGACCATGAAATTTTTGACTTCTAAACCCGACATATACAATAACTAGAGTTTACACGAAAACATTACGGGCTTCCAGGGTTCCGTTTGATCAAAAACGCGAAAAAAGTAAATAATACACTAAACCATAAAAATAAATATCGGGAGTGATCGTAAACCACGAAACACTTAAAAAAGATAAAATAATGCATATAATATCTAGACTAATGAAAATCCAAAGCCAAAACGCGTCAGATGATGTTTTTTAGATTTACGCGAGATAACCTCTCGGTTTTAGGTTAAATTCAAACGTAACGGATAAAATTTAAAATAATGATCAGAATAGTTGAAAATATTGACCTGAAATTTACGAGGTGTGACAATCACTAACACTTATATGCAGGTTTAGACGATGGCGTAACTACCTTATCCAATACCGTCACATTCATAGACACATACTCATACTCAAGCCTAAAAGTCAAACATTCAACATCAAAGAAAAAAGAATGTATTTGGTTAGAAAGCTCAAGTTCATGTCATAATACTCTTCCACAACTCTGATAATCAAGAACTTCCTTAATATCATCAAAGATCTTCAAAGTTAAACAATAATCGCTTTCCGAGGAGATTGTTAGCCTTAGAAACATTATACAGGAAGATTGTTAGCCTTGATGATTTAGAGGAGATTACAAGCTTTCAAGACAAGTATGAGTAAGTCAGTCAAAGGTAAGATGATTAAGAAATTCAAATCAAGATGATTCAAGACAAGGAGATGATGCAAGATGAAAGATCTTAGATGTCAAAGTCAAAAGATAAAGGCTCAAGATCAAGATCACGAAGCATGAAGGAAGAAAACCATTACAAACAAGTAAAGACAAAGACCCAAGACCGAAGAAGGTAAAGCTTAAAGTTAAATGCAGATAACCTCTACATTGGAGGAGATTGTTAGCCTTAGAATTAATAAAGTTAAACAAGAATGTAACCGATCATCTTAGTCGTTAACGGTCTTAGTTTGTAATAGGCTAGTCGGGTTTAACGGGCTTGGATTATAATATAATATTGTCCATATTTTAGGCTTGTAGCCCATCAAATGCCAAGCCGACCCATTAAGTTAGCCCAAACACCTTGTTTAAGGCCTAGACTATAAAACCCCTCTCCACACATGAAGAGGGTGTGTGTTTGTCATTGTTATGTGTATGTGTTTTACATGTGAAATACCATCCATCTTCATTTCCACTCTCTAGCTTTCTCTCTCTAAGTTTCTTTCTTATTTTCTTACATCTAAATCGTATAGTAAGATTGTATATGTGTGATATGAGTTAATATTTGGGATAACAAATCACATATACACAAAGTGATAAAATCAATATAATATAATATTATAATTGGTTTACTTACCTCACATCCAAGCTAGTATTATCAAGAACATCATGTTCATCAATTCATTCATTTCTACTCAAAACCAGCACAAGCACTTATTATCACAATAAAAGCAATATAATTTAACAAAGGTTTACCCAGCCCATAAACAAACCTAATTTCCATTCGTAATCATCACATGATCATAATTTCATCATATGATGAAATACCCAATTACTTAACACAAACCCTAATTCCATTAAATCAATAATAGGCTTACCTACTTGTGAGGATCATTGTTAGGGACTTATACCATGATTGAGAACAATAATTACCATCGAATTTCCCCCTAGAAAATCCTTGTCTTCCTTCCCCTTCTTCTTGGGTCGTCACACACACACACACATACACACTTGTTAACACACTAGAAGTATTATGGAAGACATTAGAATATTTAGGATTTTTCTAGGCAAAAGGTAGTTATTAGTTTGCCTAATTGGCAACTATGGACCCTGAAGTGCTATCCCTTCCTATTTATGACACATCGACTTTCTAAAAGCATTTAAATAATAATTATACTTATAGTTGACTATCGGGTTTGACTAACCAATAACGTAAAACATTCAAGTTATAAAATTTGTAGTCAAACTTACCTGATGGCATTCTAGTAATAAGATACTTAAAACCTGATTTTGGAGTGTTACACCATTCATCATGAAAAATATACCCTATTCATTGTTGATAAAAGATACCTTTTTAATCACCAAATCCATTTATTTTGGAGGGAGACTACAACGTCTTACTGATGGATTTGCTTAGAGCCAGTCTTGAGGATTTATTCAATTTATGTAGCAAGAAACTTTCTTTAACAACAGTTCTTATGCTTGCTGATCAAATGGTAAATATTACCAGTTTATATCTTTGTGACTCAACTTTGGGGCTTGTTTCAGATCAACTGAATTGAGTTTGTTCAATCTAAGTCATTTCTGCATCATGGCATCAAGCCAAACAATTTTCTTATAGGCTCAAGACATAGGGCTTATCAGGTAATGCAGCTGTCCATTCATTTTAGTTTCCAATTTGGAGACTTAGTACTACGTTGTAATATCTCTTGTTCACCTCATTTCATGTCTATATCATATAATTTGGTCAAGAAAAAAGATATCGGGATAACATTCACCAACACATTTTGTATAGGTAAGATTATTGACCAACACATTCTCTAATTAGTGTGCGAATACTCACTATTTCCTGTTGGAAACGCGAGGGCCTTTTAGGCTTATATTTCATGAAGAGAGGAACACTTAGAGTGCTTATACAAAGAACCTTTTTATTGCATAACTTTTCTCTTGGTCTTACAAATGCTTACACCACCACCTATTTATACTACTCCATGGAATCTAGAAACCAAATATTTCTATGGATATTCTACTACGATCTAGAGATTTCCTATCTATATATTTCAAACTAGATATTTCTAGATACTTCTAATGATCTTTCTAGATACTTTACATCTAGATATTTTCTATGATGATTCTACGACTTTCTAGAAACTTCTTTATCATCGGCTCAGGATTATATGACTAAATCAAGTTTATGATCCAACACCCCCTTTTAAACTTGATTCCCGACTCCAATCATCATCCTTTGTCTTGAGAAATCTCGCTCGTTGAGCAACTTGGTGAACATATCGGCAACTTGGTCTTCGGACATCGTATGTATCACTCGGACATCCTTTCTTGCAATGCACTCTCGAAAAAAATGATAACGAGTGTTGACATTCTTACTTCGATCATGGAAGATTAGATTTTTCGCTTAGTCTATTGCCGACTTCACATAGATTTGGTGGATTTTCCATTTCGCCTTTGGCGTTTTTTCTTGGCCTTGTATACCCACTTGACTCCAATAGCCTTTTGGCCTTTCGGAAGAGTTGTCAACTCCCACGTAAAATTCTTCTCTATCTACTTTATCTCCTCCTCTATGGCTTGTCTCCATTTCTTGCTTTTCATGGCCTCTTCAAAAACTAAAGGTTCACAATCAGCATATAAACAAAAAAGGGGTATTTCATTAGTTACCTCGTAGAGCTCCTGCAAACTTATTGTCTTTAGTTCTCCTTCACTTGAACTTAAAGGCGAGTCTTGGGTTGGAGTTGGAGTTAGACTTTCAGGTTGTTGGACTTCATCACCTGATTCACCTGTTTCTTCTTCGTCTGTCATAAAAAGAAAGTCATACCTTTCATTTTCTTCAATGCTCCAATCCCATGATCCTTCTTCTTCGAACTCCACGTCTTTACTCACTACCACATTTCCTATGACTGGATAATAAAGCTTATAACCTTTTGATTGTTTGTCGTAGCTAACAAACACATGCTTCTCGCTTCTATCATCAAGTTTGGATCGCCTTTGGCTCGGGACGTGGACATATGCTATGCTCCCAAATATCCTTAGATGAGATACGGTAGGCTTCATCCCATTTCATGCTTCTTATGGAGTCTTATTGTCTAAATTGTTTGATGGACACTGGTTCAATAGATATACCGCACAATCAACTACTTCGGCCCAAAAGTCCTTTGGCATCTTCTGACTTTTCAACATGCATCGAACCATATTAAGAATGGTTCTATTCTTTCTCTCCACCACTCTATTTTGTTGTGGGGGGTAAGGAGCCGTTAAAAATCTCCGAATCCCATTATCCTCACAAAATTTATTAAATTCATTTGATAAGAATTCTCCACCTCTATCTGATCTCATGGATTTAATCTTTAAACCTTTCTCCTTTTCAACCATAGCTTTAGATTTCTTAAAAGCTTCAAAGGCTTGGGATTTTTCATTCAGAAAATATACCCAAGTCTTTCTTGAATAGTCATCAATAAAGAGCATAAAGTGGAGATTCTTACCATGAGAGGGTGGAGTAATGGGACCACACAAATCCGTATGAATTAGTTGTAGAGGATCCTTAGCTCTTGATGTCGCTTTTTTTGGAAACGAACTCCTAGCATGCTTCCCAAGAAGGCATCCTTTACACACTTGATTGGGATGATCAATTTGCTCTAACCCTTTCACCATTCCCTTAGAAGATAATAACTTTAAGTCACCAAAATATAAGTGCATGTACCTCATGTGCCAAAGCCACGAATGATCCTCCAGACAACTCTTTAAGCACTTAGCTTCATCATATTGAATGTTCAAAATGAACATTCGGTTTTTAGTCACAGGAACTTTTCCTATGAGCTTTCCCTCTTGATTTCTTATTATAGCACTACGATCTTTGAAATAAATATCGTAGTTTTTCTCTAAAAGTTGTCCAACGCTTAAAATGTTACTTTTAAGGTTAGGCACATTGTATACGTCC
>BQNB010166157.1:0-14142 GCA_026074375.1 Tanacetum coccineum | reverse complement strand
CATTGGAAACTGGTACAATGTGTTGCTAAAATGATTTAACTTTCTTGGTACTATGTCATGATGTTTTATGCTGAAATGAAAATGACAAAACATTTATTGCGGATGTGATTTTCGATATTATGTCTATTTTGTATAAGTTTTATTGCACACATTCATAATCACTTGTAAATAAAAACATTAGAACAAAAAACATGTTATTATTGTTTAAATATCAAGTATGATGGTTTGATAAATTTATGATGATCATGTTAAATCATATATGATTTTTAAAAGAAATCGCATATTATAGTTTGCTACTAACTTGTAAAATATAAATATCACATATGATATATAATAGATTTACATTCATGTAAGATCCAAATCAACCAAAATCAAGTAAAAGAGAATTTTTAACACTTATCCATATAAAAATCAAACATTAAACAGATTATTTTCAAATATCACATATGATAATTATAATGAAAAGAAAAATAATGTAAGATCATATATGATTTTCTAGCACATCACATGTGAAAAAATGAATCAGTTTGATGGATTTCATTGAATCAACAAAGTCTTCTTATTGTTGAAACAAGTCTTCTTTTTCTTGAAACTAGAGTATCAGCCTTGTTCTTTTATAAAGTCAGTCTCATCATAGATTTTTTGCACATATCTGTAAGCAGAAAACAAGAAATTAAAAAAATAAAAATGAAAATATAAATAAAGTGTTTCATGACAAAAAGCAAAAAAGCACATATGATATCACATATGATATATCCAATAAAACAGACTATGTGATATCACATATGATAAATCCAACAAAGTGAAATATATGTGATATCACATATGATACATCAAACAAAATAACGTTAATTATAAACACATTAACCCAAGCTAAAATCACATATGATATATTTCATATTAGCTTAAAAACTGATTATTGCTAACTAATAAGTTAAAACCAGCTTAATTCAGCTTATATCAACAACTTAATTCAATCAAATGCTAAATATTAAGTTATTCGGATCATAAAACTATCTAATAATACAACTTATTCACACTAACTCTCATCTAATTCATAAACTTATTCATATAACTCTCTTCTCCTCTAACTCATAAGATTATTCACATGAATCACCTAAAAAAGATAAAATAACCAGATCTGATGAAAATAAGCTAATAAGTTAGCTTATAATTCAGCACAATAAAATCACATCACAATAATTCATAAGCTTATTCGTAAGTCTCCTTTAATTTATAATTCAATACGTTACTCACTTACTTGAATAGAATCCATAAAACCTAATAATTCATCAAAATAAGCTAATAAGCTAGCTTATCACTAGCAATAATTAATTCAGATAATTCGTTCAAAATAAGCTGAATTATAAGCTCATAAATTAGTAAGCTTATTCACATCAAATAAGCTAAAATACAAACAGATCTGATGTTAATCAACTGAAAAAGGATATAATTTATTCAAAATAAGACAACCCGATGTTAATTGATGATGATGATTAGCGATTATAATTACGATGATGATGATTCTAGTGATGGATTTGCTGATAGATTGGTGATTAGAGATTCGAATTAGAATTTGTTGAAAGGTTTTGGTCACTCACTTGGAATATGAGAATTGGGGATCTGATGAGTCTGAAAAACACATGTTTTGTGTGTGTTTTGAATGAGGGGTTAAGTTAGGGTCCGGTATTTTTTTCTTTGTATAGTTGACTAAAATACCCTCGTAGTGTAAATTTGAGGTATAATCCTAACCGCTCGATCTAATGTAATTGATGGTGGGGATGAGTCCCTCAGTATCCAAGAAAATTTTGGTATCCAAATGAACCTAAATCATAATGTTTTTTTTCCTTTTCTTTTGGGTAAATCATGGTTTTCGACATTTTTGCTGACCAATTCACGTGGTTTGAACTCACCGCTACACAGACTCAATCCGGGTAAAGCCTTTCCGTTTTCAGGATTGTTTTGCCTTAAAAAGTTTGACATAGTTTTTGCAAGCTCCGAGAAATTGACACAATTTTTGTAATGTTTTGTCTTAAAAAGTTTTGCCAGTTTGTTTTTTCTTTCTTTTAAATATAGCACAAAGCTAATTATTTAAAATCTGCAATCTCATCTCTAATTATACTAAAACTAATAACACAAAAAAGCAAAGTTAAAAACTAAAAAATGACGAACTTAAAACCGGATGTAATAAGGACGCATTCTTGTTGTTGGATCCGTGGTGGTGACAACCGAGTGGTGATGAGCACAAAGACAAACCCAACATTTGTTGTTTAACGAAGAAAGGAAGAAGAAGATGGAGGAAGAAAGACAAAGATACAGAGTAGATGTTTGTTTTTATTGTTTTTTTATATTAACTCCGTCTCAAAATTATTGTCCATTTTTCTTTTTTGATTTGTCCTAAAATAATTGTTTACTTTTAAAAATAATAGTTGGATTTGTTTAAGTTTATCATAGTTTAAATTGTAATTTACAAACATAAAAGAAAACACTAATTAATTATCAAAGGCTAAAACTGTATTTTTTTTGCTTTCGTAGAAAGCAAAGCACTAATTAATGCATTTTTTTTAAACGGCGTATTTCTTATATGTTGACAATAGTTTTGAGGCGGAGGGAGTATTACTTTAAAAACAAATTACCAAACTAGACCAACCTTATACCCCATTTACGAAACCGAACCATTTTTTTACGATATTACCATAACAGACCAAAGCATGTTCCTAGCTGACACGTGCCCCCTCCATTCTCATTCCCCATTTACGAAACCGAACCATAACAGACCAAAGCATGTTCCTAGTTGACACGTGCCCCCTTCGTTCTCACCCATTAAATATAGGATAAAGATCCTTTTATGTTAAATTTGAACATAGGAGGTAAAGTTAGAGGTTTGTGTGAGTAAAGAAATAAATAAATCATGTATTGTGAGGCCTCAATTTTATAAAATGATAAACTTTTAACTCACACAAACCTCAACTTTACCTCTCAATTGAACATGAGAGGATCCCTATCCAGAAATATATGTGTCTCATTGTCTCCCTGTAAGCTAAAAGTGAAATATTATTAACTTTATTAAACGTCAGTACCGGGTCCAAAAGCATTTAATACCGGGTTGGGTCAACCCGCCGGAACCTCCCAAACCTTCCCATTTTCCAGCCGGAATCCGTTATTTTTCCCCATTTTTTTGCCTGAAACCCGATAGAAATTAATGCGTAGTTATGTAGTGGGTTGACAGCTGTCTCTCACCGTCCCTCTCATTCTTATCTCTCTCAGTGACAATGGTTTATTTTTTTTTTAATTCCGTTAGATCCACTCACGATGTATGGTTGCCATTTGGATTCCACATTCTTCCTTCCCAATATATACTATGCGCGTTTTATATATTTCTTTTTTTATTGTTCGTGTTTTTCTGATTGCTGCTCATATCGCCGGAATCCATCTTGGGTAGGTCACTGAATTGCATTATTGGGTTGTTGTATGCAAGTATTCTTTTTTTAATTACCTGTTGTAACAATAATGTAGTCTTTGGGTGATGGTAGGTTAGGCATTTGGATAAGTTATGGATTTTAAGTTTTGGTGTATTAGTTACTCCTGTGTAGGATGCGTATTTTCTTGACTAAGTTGCCATTAGTTGTACACTCTAGGTTTTAGTGGATTAGTTGTTCCTGCGTAGAAGAAGTATGTTCTTCATTAGGTTATAAGCTTCTACTTTCCTTAAGTTACTTTTATAAAATTAGTTGCCTGTTCGAGCTCTTAGTCTTTTCCAATTCCTCGAACCAACTTCGTCCTCTAGCCTTTAGCGGATTTTAGTTTTATAAGATAAGTTGCCAGTTAGAACTCTTAGTGGTTTCCAATTGCTTTGAACCGGTTGCTACTATGAGGGGAGAAAAAAAAAGATTGATGATCACACCTCTACGGATGATCACTTGATTGCTGGAATCGAAATGCCGATAGCTGTGACTAGCAATATGCCTGCTGGTATCCAACAAGAATTTATATCTTCAGCAGAAAAAAGGTAGTTTAAAATAGTTTGTTGGTTTTTTCATTTTTTTATTTCTGAGTGTGCCGGATGCAGGCTAAAGATTTTGTGTCTCTTTTGTTGGTTTTTTGATTAGGAGATTCGTCTATTCGTGGACCACTGGTGTTGACTACGACTTTGCCAGATATGTTTATTGAAAGGCGCGGACCAACAACTTCGGGTGCTACAAATTTTTTTCATGGCGGAGTTGTGACAGAGGGATTAGCAATCAGTCGTACAAGCACACGTATTGATGACAACAGGTTACCAGCAAATTCTGAACGGTATCGTCCAACGACCGATATTATCAGAAATCATAACACGGGAGATGGAACCACCGTGCCGATATCTAGAATATTTGATCGATTTAGGGATATGCCCACAAGCAACACTCAGCCAGTCTTTGCAGCCCGTACAGGTATATATGTTTATTTGTTGTTGGTTTAAGTTTGAGGTGCTGTCAGTTTTTAACAGGCAAAATATGTGATGCAAATATTAGGTGCTAGAACTGTGTATGCTGTTAGAAATGGAAAAAAGTGTTCCACAACTGCTCTATCAAGCACGACTGATGATGTTAATGAGTTACCACCATTGTCTGAACACTATTCTCATTATGTTGATATTATCAGGCGTCATGACACGCGGGATGTAAATTTTGTCCCCATTTCTACAATTTTTGAACGTTTTAGGAATCTGAGCATCACCGATCTTAAGTCAAACTATGTTATTCACTTAGGTATACATTAAATTATATATACTAATGAGTTTCATTTTGTTTGTTGTGGAACATCTACCTAACCATCTTATATTTACTCATGTACTCCACATGGTATGGATTCCAAAAGTTCATTGCCGCTGGTGAACCACGCTTGTTTGTGTTTGGATGTCAAAAACTGCATCATTAGACCTGAGATTATAACCTTTCGGCCCAACGGTGCTAAAGACACGCATCGATATCATCTGGGTGGAGAACATTCAGGAGGTTATACCGGCTATGCACCTGGTGAAGGTAATTTGGGACGAAGCTCCAATGAACGACAAGCGTTGTTTCGAAACCTTTGACAGAACTTTTAGAGACCTCATGAATGCAACGGATCTTATTTTTGGAGGAAAAACAGTCGTACTTGGAGGTGACTTTCGTCAGACATTGCCGGTAAAAAAAGGTGCTGGAAAACAAGGGCTAATCACCGCTTCCATTGCCGAGTCACATTTATGGTGGCATTTCAAAATTTGCTTGCTAACCGTAAACATGCGACTCCTAAGATCTGATCTAAACGATGAAGAACAACGACGGTCAGAAATTTTTGCCAAATGGCTGCTTGATGTGGGCAATGGTGAAATAGGCGAACCTGACGAGCAGGATGATCAAGACAGCTGTTGGATTACGATTCCACCTGAATATCGTGTCAGTAATGACGCCACGGGAATGTCAGAGCTCATCGACTTTATATACGATGAAACAACATTGAAAACACCAACAGCAGGAGCTCTCCAAGAAAAAACAATCATGTGTTCGAAAAACGACACTGCAGATGCGGTTAATGCTAAAATTTTGTCCCGTATTGAAGGCCAAGGTAGAACATATATAAGTAAGGATGAAGCCATTCCACAGGGAAAGGAAACAAGTGAGACAGAAATGCTATACCAAATGGAGTACCTAAAGACTATTACCTTCCCAGGCTTCCCACCTCATGAGCTGCATTTAAAGGTGGGATCACCAATTATGCTGCTGCGCAATGTGAACCTGTCAGGCGGTTTATGTAACGGTACAAGGATGATTGTCACATCCTTAATGTCCAAATTAATCGAGGCACGAATCATCACTGGAACAAGAGTCGACGACAAAGTCTTCATACACAGAATCCCATTAATGCACAAAGACCCAAACCTTTCATTCACTTTCAAACGTACACAGTTTCCCATAAAACTTTGTTACGCGATGACGATAAACAAAAGCCAAGTCCAATCTCTTTCACGGATCGGTATCTATTTACCCGAACCAGTATTTAGCCATGGTCAGCTGTACGTTGCACTCTCAAGAGCAACCTCACCCGACGGATTAAAAATATTCAGAAGCCAACAACACAACCAATTACCCCATACCACCAAAAACATTGCTTACAAAGAATTCCTAACAAATATTCAGAAGACACGATTATTTAACCGCGAATAACATAGTTAAATGCTGCTGAAAAAAACCATAGTCATCCAACATTAAATATCATATTGCTCTTTAAAAACATATAGATCTTAGCATTTTAAATAATAGTTTGAACAGCTGCATGAAAAATGACTGTTAGACCACAAAGTATAAAATCACAAATATTAGAAGTACTATATTACTTACTCCCTTGAAAAGGTAAGCAACAAAACGTGTATACTATCTGTTCTTAGAAACTATCTGTTTACGTTACCTGTACATAATGCAGTTCCAACTCTACCAATTTATAGATGCTATTCTTAGCTTGATATCCTAATTTAATGGCTCTATCTGTATTTGCAGGTTATCATTAACAATGGCAGAAAACACTATTGCATCCCTCAAAATTGGACAAGCAAACTGCATACTAGAAGCAAAAGTTTATCGCAAATGGATCTTTAAAAGCATTCCGGAAAAGAAGGAGATCGCGTTCTGCTGCATTCTAATAGACAAGGAGGTAAACATATCAAATTTAAACAGACATTTGTGAATATAGTTGTTAACATGCTAATAAAAAATCCTACATTTACAGAATAACGCAATCCAGGCAAATATGGAAGTCAACAATGTAGATTACTTTAATCCGCTTCTGAAACCACTGTGTACAAAATCTCTAATTTCATCTGTGAAAACACCAAATTGTACCTTCAAACGTTGGAAAACAAAATAAGCCTCAAGTTTGGGAAGATCACAACATTTCACGCTCTCCTAGGAAAAGAATCTGAATTTCTAGAACATTGTTTTGAATTTATACCATACAACTAGCTGTATACCATACAACCAGCTGTCATCAAGAGCTCCTTATCGAGATGAAAACTCAAAAATGATATATCCAATCCTAACAGGTAGCATGTAATAAACTTTTGATGACATCAAATAACGTTACATTTATACCATCATTTATCCCGAATAAGTTACCTACTTTTATATAATTATTGCAAGAATTTGTACTTAATTGCTTAAAAGTGTTATTTGCAGTAATTACGGAGTGATTTGTGAAGATATGCTAAAAGGCACATATTTTAGAGCTAAAACGAAGATATTTAAAGATTGCATAATTCTGACCAATACGCCGTATCCACGGAAAGAGATACGGCGTATCAGCGCCAAGTCTTCACAAGAAAACGCGTACAAGTAATTTTCAATACGGCGTATCCAACTTCTACCATACGCCGTATCCAGCTTGATAGACATTGATAGACATTCGAAGATACGGAGATATTTATATTTTGGGAATGAATATATTATTGATTATAAACTTTGCACGCACTCCAAGGGAAACACCCCAATACGCCGTATTGGCTGGCGTATTGGCCTAGGCCAATATGGCGTATCCGTGCTTTTTCAGACACTATAAATAGAAGACTCAAAAATGAGTTTTCAGTGTGCAAAATTATATTCTTCATACCATACACATAAAAGACGATTTTCTAAAGAAAAAAAGAGCAACTAAAGGTCAAGCATCGATTACGATTTCATAGAAGACACCGTGTAATTCCTATACTCTTGTAATCATTTAATTTTTGTATCGTTTGGTAAAACGTTTAGTTTACCTTGGTTATTTGATCACGCTTGTATAATTACTATCGTTATGGGCTAATACCTTAGGGTATTAACCATCTTAATGAAGATTTAATGTTTGGTTTGTTTTAAAATCGATTTTCTTAATTTATCGTTGAAAGTTTAATTATGTTTATCACATGATACTTATCTACGTGTTTGAATATGCGACCTATCATTCAACTGGTTCTAGTTACGCTTAACTAGTGAGCTAGATACTGGGATAGCTCTTCATATCGTGTTTTATATTACTGGACCAACATGATCACAAATAACGTTTTGTCTTTGTCTTTAAATTAAGAGCTTAGTTGGACCGACAGGTGACCCGTAATGTTTCAACACGTATGTTCTTAATTAATTGATAAAGATTTAAACAGTGGACTACCAGTATATAAAATACCGTCCAACAGTAAGTGGGTAAAGTCCCGATGGGTTAGGGTTTGACAAGATCACCATTGCTTTAATCCCTAGATAGATTATAATTAAACTAAAATGATGCTTTTTGCGGATACGTTAATTGTGACAGGATTCAACGTGTCTATGTCTTAGGATGATGTCCCGCGTAAGTCTTAAGAATGATATGCCGCTTCCAAATAAGAAATCATTGCACTAAATAAACCAACATTTAATCGAATTTAATATGGCTAATACGATTTTCTATCATTTGGCTTGTACCGCTCTTTTATCTTCTGATTGTTTTCTTGCATGTTTATTGTGTTTAGAAATGATTATTGTCACCATAAAACATGTGTCATTCTCTCAGGCTGAAAACCCCATCTCATTAGAAACGTATATAGAATAGGTTCAACAAGTAATTAGAATTAAATAAATTTGAGTAATTAAAATACTGATAGAATATAAGGTTAACGATCTCGCTCTTAGTGTTCGACACCCTACTTACCACGAAACTTCACCCGATCGGGTACACTGCCCGTTAAAGTGTTGTTTTAGGATAAGTCGGCTAAATATAAATTTAAAACTTGGTAATTAATAAATTGACCCTACACGATAGCACATTAAGTTTTTGGCGCCGCTGCCGGGGAGTGAAAAAGTTTAACCTTTAATTTTATTAGTATTTCTAACCATTAGTTTAAATTAATTTAATTGTAAGATTAATTTTGTGTTTAAATTCTAGCACTGTTTATATTCTATTATGGTGATACGGCGTATTCACCAGTTGAATACGACATATCTAACCTTTTAAACAGATACAACGTATTTGAACTTTGCTGCGTATACGACGTATTTGGCAAAACCTATACGACGTATTAACATCTGAGGTCATTATCTTTGCAAAATTTCCTAGAATAGCTTTACTTTGAATCATGTCTTTTATGTCAGGAACATCATTTGGATTCCACCCTTTCCAGTTCTCCTACCCACCAAGGAAACTAACAATGGAAGAAATGTTATACAAGTTTATCGACGAAGGAAGACGGGAGCACGAGGAAATGGGGGCATTAATTAGAGAATTCAAAACAACCAACAAACTCCTACTAAAAGAAAGAAACAATTCACTAAGCGAGCTTGAATTCGAGGTATACGGGTTGTCAAAAGCAATTAACAATGCCCAATCATCAAATTATGAAGTAAAAGGTGTGACTATCAGAGGAGAAAAGACAACAACTGAAATCATTCGCGACACAAACAATATAAACAAAGAACCTTCGATACTTCATCATGATAAACCCGTAGAACCAAATGAAGTCCTCGTCGAGACCAAACCTCAAGAGACAAAAGAACAAACTATTCAGCCACCAACACCACTAATTCCTTTTCCCCATAGGTTAAAGAAAGAAAAAGAAGAAGCCCAACAACGAAAGTTCTTAGAAAAGCTAAAACAACTTCACATAAACATTTCATTTACCGAAGCCCTTTCCCAAATGCCAAAGTACGCTAAATTTCTGAAGGGGCTACTATCAAACTAAACCAGGTTGGAGGAAGCTTGCACAGTAACAATGAACAAATGATGCTCAACAGTATTGCTAAACAAACTCTCATCCAAGGAAAAAGACCCTGGAAGTTTCACTATTCCTTGCAATATTGGTCATTTACATATCAATAATGCTTTAGCAGACTTGGGAGCTAGTATAAGCGTAATGCCTTACACGATGTATGAGAAGTTAGGCCTTGGGGAACCCAAACCTACGAGAATGAGCTTAGAACTAGCAGATAGATCTATTCAGTATCCACGGGGAATAGCAGAAAACGTACTTATCAAGATTGATAAATTCATCCTCCCTATCGATTTTGTTATCTTAGACATGCGGGAAGACTCTAAGATTTCGATAATCTTAGGTAGACCATTTCTAGCAACCGCCCGGGCAATGATAGATGTATTTAACAAAAAGATAACACTAAGGGTAGGCAACAAAGAGGTAATTTTCGATGTAGATCAATCAATAAAAAGACCTCCCACCAAGGACGATGAATACTATGGGATCGATTTATTGGATACAACTATACATTCGAAAATACAGGAGTTATCAGAAGATGACCAATTGGACTCATTTCTGGTCAGTAACCTGGAAGAGAGCATCGATCTATCCAATTTAGAAAGCTATGATAAGATTAAAGAATCCAGAACACCTATACGACATATCGATGAAGTGAATACGCCGTATTCACAGGAAACTAAAAACGAGCACCTCTATTCCGCCAGCGCTAACGAAATCAACAAAAAAAGACCAACACTGAAAGACCTTCCCTCTTACTTAGAATATGCGTACCTAAAAGGAGATGAATCTTGCCTAGATTTTATCTCATCCAAACCCAGAGAAAAATATAAAATCTCACTTTTGCAGGTATTAGAAAAACGGAAGGGGGTAATAGATTGGAAGATGTCAGACATAAAAGGAATAAGTCCGTCATTTTGCACACACAAGATCTTAATGGAGGAAAGTTTTAAACCCGTCATTCAACCCCAGCGACGTTTAAATCTGAAAGTCGAGGACGTGGTTAAAAACAAAATCGTAAAGTTACTTGATTCAGGATTAATTTACCCGATTTCAGATAGTCCATGGGTAAGCCCTACTCATGTCGTCCCAAAGAAAGACAGGATGACCGTGGTCTTAAACGACAACAACGAATTAATACCGTCTTGCACAGTTACATGATGGCACATGTGTATTGACTATCGTAAACTAAATGATGCAACACGAAAGGATCACTTTCCTATCCCTTTTATTGATCAAATGTTAGAACGTTTATCAGGAAATGAGTATTATTGTTTTCTTGACGGTTTTTCAGGGTTCTTTCAAATTCCTATAGCACTGGAAGACTAAGAAAAGACGACTTTTACTTGTCCTTATGGAATTTTTGCCTACAGAAGGATGTCGTTTGGATTATGCAACGCTCCAGCAACCTTTCAAAGATGCATGAGGGCAATATTCCATGACATGGTAAAAGATTTTATGGAAGTTTTCATGGACGATTTCTCGGTATTCGGTAATTCTTTTGACCAATGTCTAAATAATTTAGATAAAATGCTCGGTAGATGTAAAGAAACCAACCTTGTGCTAAATTGGAAAAAATATCATTTTATGGTAAAAGAAGGTATTGTTTTGGGACACAAAATATCTGGGAAGGGAATTGAGGTTGATAAAGCTAAAATCGATGTGATTGCCAAACTTCCCTACCCTTCAAATGTAAAAGGTGTTAGAAGTTTTTTGGGGCACGCTGGGTTTTATCGCAGGTTCATAAAAGACTTTTCTATGATATCCAAACTAATGACCCAGCTTTTAATGAAAGACACAAAATTTGATTTTTCTGAAGATTGTAAGAAAGCATTTAATAAATTAAAAGAAAAATTAACCACCGCGCCTATTATAATATCTCCTGATTGAAACGAACCTTTTGAATTAATGTGCAACGCCAGTGATTTTGCAGTAGGGGCAGTCTTAGGACAAAGAATAGACAGGAAATTCAAACCTATCTATTATGCTAGCAAGACCTTGAACGATTCCCAAGCACATTATACCACTACTGAAAAAGAACTTCTTGCAGTTGTTTTCTCTTTTGATAAATTTCGCCCCTATCTTATTTTATCAAAAACTATAGTCTACACTGATCATTCTGCTTTGAAGTATTTGTTCAGTAAACAAGACGCCAAGCCAAGACTTATCAGATGGGTTCTGCTCCTACAAGGGTTCAACATTGAAATCAAAGATAAAAAAGGACAAAATATCTGGCCGCGGATCACTTGTCAAGACTTGAAAATCCAAACATAGGGGTGTTAACCAAAAAAGAGATCATCGACGAATTTCCCGATGAGCACTTAATGATATTAAAATCTACGCTCAATGACGACGAACCATGGTATGCAGATTATGTCAACTACATTGTCGGGAAAGTGGTACCTCTGAAATGGACGCTAGAAAAAAGAAAACGGTTGTTTTCTCAAGTGAGAAATCATTTTTGGGACGAACCATACGCATTTAGGTTATGCCCAGACAATTTGATGAGAAGATGCATCGCTGGAGACGAAATCCTTGAAATCCTAGCACACTGCCATTCTGGTCCAACTAGAGGACATCACAGTGCCTCGATCACAGGAAGAAAGGTCTACGAAGCAGGATTATATTGACCTAGTATCTTTAAAGACGCTAAGGATTACGTAATGATGTGCGATGCAAGTCGAAAATCAGGAAACATATCATCACGAAACGAGATGCCTCAAAACAATATTCAGTTATGTGAAGTATTCGACGTTTGGGGACTAGACTTTATGAAACCTTTTCCTGATTCAAGGGATAAAAAATATATTTTAGTAGTAGTGGATTACGTATCTAAATAGGTTGAAGCTCAAGCACTCTCTACAAATGATGCTCGTTTGGTAGTTAAATTTCTAAAAGGTTTGTTCGCTAAATTTGGGGTTCCTAAGGCCTTAATCAGTGATAGGAGAACACATATTTGTAACTCTTAACTGGAGAAAGCCTTGCTAAAATATGGGGTGACTCACAAAATATCAACTGCATATCACCCTCAGACCAATGGACAAACCGAAGTCACCAACAGAGCCATAAAGCGTATTTTAGAAAGGTCGGCCAGATATAACCAAAAAAATTGGTCCGAAAAACTCAATGATGCATTATGGGCTTTTAGAACCGCTTACAAAATGCCAACAGGATGTACCCCCTTTAGAATGGTTTACGGTAAGGCTTGTCATCTGCCGGTGGAAATAGAACATAAGGCATATTGGGCACTAAAACAATGTAATATGGATCTTACAGCCGTTGCAAAAAATCGTTTCATGGAGCTTAACGAATTAATGGAGTTACGAGATGGATCATACAAAAATACTCAAATCTACAAGGAAAGAACCAAGAAATGGCACGACTCTAGGCTTCGCGGAGATAAAGACTTTAAAAATAGAGACAAAGTCTTCTTGTTCAACTCCCGCTTGAGGTTACATCCGGGGAAGCTCAAGTCAAAATGGACCGGTCCTTTTGTAGTAAAAACCACGTACCCTTATGGAGCCATAGAAATCATCGATAAAAATGGTTCGAGCTTTAAGGTCAACGGTCAAATGTTAAAAAAATACCACGATAGAAGTTTTAACACGCACCAAATAAATGAAGAGCAGAATGGAAAAATTCAAACTTAACGACTGGCTAAAACAAAAGTGCTTCCCGGGAGATAACCCGGTTGCTTTTTAAATTGTTTGTCGCATTATTTAATTGTTTGTTGCATGCGTCTGTCTTCCTAGACACTCCATATGGCTTATCGAACCCCTTTGGATACAGCGTATGGACGTGTCTGGACGTTATCAGTCTTTAAACTTACTATTTAATTTCCACTACTTTAAAAATTATTTAATTGTTTTTACAAGAACAATACGACGTATCCTAGGGTTTAGGATACGCCGTATTGATCCCTGTACAGTGTGTTTAATTGTTTTCTTGTACCATTGTAGCGAGATAGGAATTGCACTCTCGTCTTCTAATCTTTCATGCAAGACCTTGCTGAAACAACGATATGGTATATTCTGAAAAAGACATGTGTTGAACTTATCCGGACATTCTGAAGCCCTAGTCAACATAATTTTTGCTCAAGAACTCAACTTGGAGAATCATCCCGAGCAAAATATCAGGGAGTTTTCTCGTTCTAATTCTATTTCCCATATTATTTAATTGTTTTATCTATACATCGAGGACGTTGTAAAATTTAAGTGGGGGATGGAGAATTAGAACGTATTTGTCCTCTTTTTTACAAATAACATGCTACGTGCTTAAAAATATTTAAAATTAGGCCAAATTTTAAAAATTTTTAGCATGACTTTTGTAAAAATCACTAGTTACATTACCTAGCGCACTAATAACCCTTGATGCATATTGTGAGAATTAAGCCTATTCCGTTTCCAAATGCTTAC
>BQNB010166156.1:0-14142 GCA_026074375.1 Tanacetum coccineum | reverse complement strand
TTTCAAGGAATTACTCGTTCGATCCTCACATGATTCACTCGTTCGGTCCACACTAAAATTTCACTCGATCGGTCCTCAATAGACTTCACTCGTTCGATCCACAAAGGACTTCACTCGTTCGGTCTAGTCTAAAAGACACTCGTTCGATCCTTTGTTAGATTACTCGTTCGGTCCATAAGTCACTCGTTCGATTCTTACACTTAGACACTCGATCGATTCATAACACATTATTCGTTCGGTCCATATGATTTATACTCGATCGATGTCTTAAATTTGTGCAAGATCGATATTTAACTCTAAACTAGCATTTTCATTGAGCCATAACAATCTCATACACAAACATATTATATTGTTACATTATTTCGCACTTTTACACTAATTTTTCGCACACAAAACATTCAATAACTCATTTAAATCACAACAAATGAACAAGCTAGGATAACCTATACATTTATTAGACCTAAAACTACAAAAGCCCTCAATCAATTATACGTTTTCACCACTTTTTGATTTGACGAACCCTAATTTTATAATTAGGGCTGCTATGATCAAGAATGACGAAAACACACAATTCCTTTAGGGATACGAGTTGATTAGGAGATGAAGATCGAGATTTAAAGTTATACCTTAGATTTGAAACGGAGTAAGTCAGCTAGATTGAAGTGATTCGAGTGGTAAGTGTTCGAGTGTGTGTTTGAGTGTGTTTTTGAGTGTGTTTTGATTTCGTAAACAGTGAATGGGACGGGTGGGGGTATTATTGTTATAAACAATTTCAAACTTTGACACTTTTGGCCCCTCATCTTATACTACTTATTAATCTTACACATTATGTTTTATAAGGTATATTCAAGTAAAACAAATAGCACACTTGGTCCGTAATGTTTTAAACTCTCATACCTATAGACATAATTTAGCAAAACTATACCCTAAAGGCATAAGACAAGTAACACATAAAGCACAATTGAGTTAAACTTAATTAACTTTCTATCATGAGATATTACATTATCGTTTGAAAATCTTTTTCCCTTTTTACAGCTCATTTGATCATGACAAAGAAATTTGACATTCTCTCCCCCTCAAACAATGACTCGTTTTCTATTTAAAGAGCTGTAGACATTGTTTGAGAAGTCAAATATATTTTGAAAATTATTTTCAGATGATGGAAAGATTTTGTATGTGACACAACAACAATCACTAAGATAAATAAGATTTCTCTTATTTATTCACATAAATGCACTGAAACGTACACTTATGGATTATAAGAAGCACGGGTTGTAATGCAAAGTAATCACAAGCCTTTGCATGGTCATAAAGTAGACCATGCCCGAGAATAAATTCCCGTTGAGAGGTCAAGTTTTCTTTTTGAAATACTTGCCTTTAAGATGATGACCGGGTTGCTATCTAAAATAATAGCAAGCCATTTGGCATGTTTTGAAAACATTTGTAACTTCTGCTCGAACTTCATTTACAGGCTTGTATCATTGTTGAATGACATTTCTAAGACCGTAAATGTTATCGATTTCAGAAGACATGCCATTGTAAAACTTCTTTTTGAATTTTTCTCATTTTTTAATTTTTTTACTTTGTTTTTGAAAAGTTTATATAAAATGAAAATCTTTTTGGTTTTTCTGATTTTATATTTTTCTCTTTTGGTTTTATAAAATTTTAGAAAAATAAAAAATGAAAATGAAAAATCTTTTTGTGTTTTTATGATTTAAAGTATTTACTTATTATACAGGATATTTGAATAGGTACCACCACTATTCATCAATTTCATCTGCCAATTGTTTCAGAGTATCCGGCGTAAAACTCCGCATTCCCAGCTTGTTGATAAGAAATTCAATTCTTTCTCGGCCAAGAGCTTTAGTGAAGATGTCCGCCAATTGATATTCCGTATTGACAAAGTAAAGTTCGATCACACCATTCTCAACATGCTCCTTGATGAAGTGAAACCTGATGTCTATATGCTTGGATCTGGAATGTTGAACGTTGTTGCAGCATAAGGCAATAGCGCTTTTGTTATCACAGTACATTGGAATTTTATTGAATCCAAAGCCATAGTCGGTAAGTTGTGATCTCATCCAAAGGACTTGAGCACAACAACCGGACAAAGCAATATATTCAGCTTCCGTACTGGATATCGCAGCGCTTTTCTGCCTTTTAGACGACCAGCTTACAAGTCTATCACCCAAAAGTTGTATACTGCCAGATGTACTACGGCGTGTATCTTGACAACCAGCATGATCCGCATCTGCAAATGCTGTTAGTGCAAAGGAAGAATCCTTCGGATACCAAAGACCCCGATGTACGGTTCCTTTTAGATACCGAAAGATCCTTTTTACTGCATTTAGGTGCTTTTCGGTAGGCCGAGCCTGATACCGGGCACACATGCATATAGCAAATTGTAGGTCAGGTCTACTGGCTGTAAGATAAAGGAGGGTGCCAATCATACCACGATAGTGTGATGGATCTACAGCTTTCCCTTCTTTATCCTCATCCAGTTTGGACTTCTCCACCATGGGAGTATCCACTGGGTCACAAGATTCATAGCCATATTTTCAAAGTGATTCAAGAGCATATTTAGATGGTTTATGAAGATCATCTGGACTTTGAAAATCTGAAGTTCCAAAAAAAAATGAGATTTTTCCATCTTCGACATCTTGAATTTTTTGAACACAGTTCTTTTAGCAAATAATCAACACAGTTTCAGATTAGAGGGCAGCAAAGATATTATCATCGACATTGATTTGTACATAATATAGGTTTCGTTGTCCTTTCTCTACGGATGAACAAAGGCAGGATCCACTGAGCCAAATGGAGAATGCATTGGAAATCAAGGAATTGAATACAACATATCATACCCCACGCTACTAGGAGCTTGCTTTCAACCATAACGAGCTTTCTTAAGCTTGTATATCTGGTTAGGTTTTGTCTGATCCACAAGATCCGTCCGGTTGCTTAACAAAACTTCTCTCGCAGATTACCATTCAAACTCAGTCTTCATAATAAATCATTCCATTTGTAGATGACCATGTTTCCATGTGGAGCAGCAAATCTTATAAAAAAAGCGAATAGACCTCTAATCTGCAACCGAGGAAGCAAATGACTCTTCACAATCAATACCCTCTTCTATGACGAATAACCATGAGCGACCCAACCGAGCCTTGTTTTCAAATACCTCCTAACTCATCAAGTTTAACCCTATAGATCAACTTAAGAGAGATGACAAATGCTTTGTCAGGAGGAGGTAACCAATTCCCAAACCTCAGACGTTCAAATTCATGAAGTTCCACTTGCATGCTGTCAATCCACACAAGCGCTGGGTTAATGCTTCTTTTAGTTCTTGGGTTCGACTGATGTAGGAAGGCATCATAGTAGCAGAATAAGCTTGTTTTCATGAAGTTGGAGTCGTGTGAAACTGGTCAGTCAAGAGCACCGATTATATTATCAAGTGGGTGATACCTCTCCTTTTGCTTATTGTTTCAGAAACTGGTAGATCGTGGATGTACAATTGAAGAATAACGTCGGGATGAAGATTGATCAGAAGGAAAACTTCTGGAATTGGAATACCGAAGTACGGATCATTACCCATGTGTTTCACTTTAAAAATCATGATATCTTCTTCAACATTATGAGGAAAAAATCAGGAGTTTAGTTCCTTGTGTTGTATATTGAGAGTAACTTAGTGATGTGCATCTGATCAACTGTATTTGAGGAAGGGGAACCTGTTTGATACCACATATTCAGGTGCAACTGCATCATGAATATGAAACAATGACGTCTGGTGCATGTAAATCATCATTAAGTGACTCATCAAAACATTGTTAAACAACAAATCCCATCATATCTCGAAGGTGGTACAACTTGTTGAAGGAGAAGTGGTTGGCACAGTCCTTAACTGATTGATACAGGAGTCATTTCATGAAGAGGCGGTCCCTAAACTGCTATGTTCAAAACCATCCGCGTCATCTCATCAAAATCAACGTGAATAGTTTTCAATTATTCATCTTGTACAGTCTATTATAAATTCGGAAATGCTTTCTTTGTGGGGCATATCAATGAAAATTTCCAATATCACCTTTGGTTGTAACTTGCCCAAATTCTCACTATCATTTCTTGGGTAGCAAAGTGCACCAAACACATGTAGATACAATAGATCGGGAGGTTTGTTGTGTAAAAGCTCATATGGTTTTTTACCGTGACGACGACGTATCATGGAGCGATTTTGGGTATAACAGTTGTGGCAACCGCTCGGCCCATAAAAAAAGAGCTTTTTGCATAAATTAACATAGTGCTGCTGCTTTGATTAGCGTAGCGATTTCGTCTTTCAACAACGACCGTTTGCTTGTGGGAGAGCGTGCACTATGTTTCATGAGAATGCCAACCTTCTCATAATATTCCGCATGTTGATTAACAAACTCGAGTTCCACTAACTGTTATGATGCGTCTGAGGTTCCTTATCTACTTGATCATCTTCAAAAGTTATAATAAAAGCTGGAGCTTCATCTTTTGATCGCAAGCATTTTACCCATGTAAATCGAGAGTAGTCGTCGACAATAACGAGGAAGTACATCTTCCATTAAATACTCGTACACGCAATGGCCACATAGAATCCATATGCAACAGATAGAGTTTTTCCATGATTGTAACCTTTAGATTAGGGTTTGTGGGGTTTTCTTACACTTTTGCCATAATGCATATGCGGAACATAAATGATCCTTTTCAACTTGAGCTTAGGGAACCTCGTACACGTCCATGTCATATCCATAAAAATAAAAATTACAAATAAAAAGAATTCTAACACAAAAAAATATACAAAAAAAAAGAAAAAACAAAAAAATGTTTATATAAAAAAAAAAAAAAAAAAAAAAAAAAAAAAAAAAAAAAGTTTGATTGTTATAGAACCAAAGTTCAAAAAAAAAAATGATAGAAAGCCGACGATGCCTATAACCAAAGACTTGGTTTTAGACGCCTTTGACAATAGACAAATAGGAGAGGACGCCAATATTGCCCAAGAGAGAGAGTTATAAAGTTTATCCCCGAGATCCCGTCAATAAATCCAACACCTCCTAGATATGCGAATGAATCACGTTGATGACGTAAAAGCACTTCAAGATGAGAATTCACAGAATTGTCCCTACAGAAAATAGATTATGACTCAAGTCCTGTCAACAGAATTAACCCTTGAGATAGTAACATTCCTAATCTGATAGTCTCTATAACCCATTATCTTTGCCACATGATCATTTCCGAATTTACCTGTATCTCAAGAATTACTGACGAAATGGTGAGCTGAGAGCGATCCTGACGGTCATGATGCTTCAGCAACCGGAATCCACAATCCCAGAGGACGATTTGGACCATACCTGCATTCAATCAAAAAGTAATGGAATATTGAGTATTATGTGATCCCCAGGATTAACTGGGGTTCCTTTTTGTAAGCAGACAGTGGTTGTAAAACTTAGTTTTTGCTAACAGACTCAGCATTTTTTATTCGTCCTAGGTTCACTTGAGTAATACCAAATTTACCCACAGGTAAGGTGGATTCAGAGTCTAGAACTATTGGTTTCCTAGAAGGCACTTCATTAGTAGTGGTAATCCTAGTTAAAGGGCACGCATTTCCTACAATAGTGAAGGTCCGACCGGTAGGTCTCCAAATATATCCTATCTGAGTAAACACCTTTCCTGTTGGTTTCCAAATATCTTTCTTAGATTTATTCTTTTTAGGTTTAGCACGAGATTTCACAACATTCACAGCATTAGAAACACACAAGTTATCAGAAGGCATGCAATCATCACGGTGAATACAGACATAATCAGAATTATCTTGTTTCTTGAGATTCTGCACAACCGCAGATCCATGAACATTAACATTACCATTCTTTTTATTCAAACTAGATTTAACGTTCCTAGGGTAGCAGTCACTTTATTCTTCGAAATTACAACTTGGTTTTGCAGAATCCTATTCTTTCTTGTATTGCCTGAAGGCTGGATCCGCTACACTATATAAAGTCTTACTCCTTGTAAATGCAAGACACGGCTGATTAGAAACTATGTTTTCAAGTAAATGTGGTGTTGTGTTTTCTGATGAAGTGAGTGATTCGGCAACCTGAACTTTCTTGTCCTATTTCCTCTTATTGCCTCAATTTAATTGAGAACTCCAATTGTTGATACTAGGGCATGGATCTACTTATGTGTGAAAGAAAATCTGAATGACTTTGGCATAACCTAAAGCAGACTCAAAAGTGATCTTAGGATAATTTGCTTTTACATGTTCGATAATCCCTAAGGACAAGCTTCTTCCTTGGTTGCTTAATAAACGGGAGATGATGCATCCTTTTATTTCAACAATTTGGGTGTGATTGTTCCATTTTAACCTATACTCGTTTGGATCAATAGAGTGTGGTCCACAATATCCTCGTTATCATTTCTTATTCCTTTAAGATTCCTTAACTCGTTTTTTAGTGCATGCTATGACAAACCTTGTATCCAGAAGTTTTGCATAGAAATCAGAAATCTCCCAGAACTTTATATGACTTTTGTTGATTTAACGCATCACATTTTCTGTTTAATTGAACACGTTTTGCTTAATCGAGTCATAACTTTGCTTATAAGGTCTGTTTCAAATGCTCTTTCTCAGTAACAAGTTTGTCACTATGTTCACTTCTATGTTAAGTGTCTCTATTTCATCCATGTCCAATTTTTGACTGAACTATCCTCCACATTTCCTAAAGGGTATAAATTGCTCTTACAACATGACAAAGACTGTGTCTTTAACGCTGAGATAAACAAGAGCTTTTCAACTCACTTAATTCAAACAACGTAATAAAACTCTAAGCAGTTTGATTAAAAACACTGTTTTCTTGTTGAGAAAAATTCTTGATTAAGTTGAGAATCACTTCCAAAGTGATGCAATGTTTTTCAAGAGTTGTAAAACACTTGCAAATTTATCGAAAAGTTTCTGTTATCACACAATCCTTGTTTTCTTGACAAGCTCAGTCTCAGTTCGAGACATTTTTGACATCAGTCACAGTGTCACCACTTGCATCACAGACAAATTCCACAACATACTTTTACAATAACCTTATCAATTAGCTGTGCCAAGAGTCGTTCGTTTCACTCAAAACCTTGTTCATTTTAACTTCGAAAGTTCTGACATCACAAGCGATGTTGTTTCGACAGCCTGTTCCATTGATAAAAGACTATTTGGATATCGCAAGGTTCTTCCCAACCAAGTATCGATTGAAGTTATTGAAGATATCTTTAAATTTTATAAACGGAATGATTTCATCTCGAAAAACAAGCCTTTGTATGTTCAAACCCCCAGTGCCCTCAGTGATAAGCCTGTGGCAGTGGTTCCATTTATCTATGACAACACTATCAAAGCCAAAAGATAGGCGATAAAGCTTTTACTTACAAGCTAGTATTCACCATACTTACTGGAAAGTTCTTGTTGTACCTCACTATACGGTGGTGTAAGAATGAATGGGTTCTAAAAGCTGGGACGCGAAAAGTCGCATTCCAAAAGGCTTGTTTCACAAATATAAATCATTTTGTTGAACATATCTTTTGTAAGAAATCGTTATTAACGATCGCATACTTGATGGGTTCGTGTTTCACTCTATGTTCTCAAACAAGTGGATCTTGTTCCTTTCAAAGCATTTTTGAACGACTCTTTTCACTTATCTTCTATTGTTCATCAAGAAATCAGGAACCACAAAAGTAATCCATTATTAAGAATGTATTTCCCGTCATACAGCTTTGGCTTTGACTCCATAGCTTTCTCCAGACAAGAAGGATTTCAAAACCGATAGCTTGTGTTTTCGATGGAATGATCATAACAAATTTTGGATTTATCATCATATGAACATTTGCGCAGATTGTGACCTCTTTTGAAAATGATGTTGTCAATTGCTCTAATTTTCTTTCTAAATCAAGTTTCTCTTCAAATATTTCCAGTTATTTCTTCTAATTTCAACTATTTTTGAGTTCAGAAAACGTTTTCATTAAACATCCTTTTCTGCACTTGTTTCGAGAAAAGATTTTTCTTAAGATGTACAATCTCGGCAAACTGTTCATTTGAACCTGAAAAACTGTTTTCAACATTTTGTTTTTCTTTCAACTCTTTAACCTCTTCTTTATATCTGTCAAGCTCGGTAGTCAAAGCTTTATTAACATGTTTGTAATGCGTCACTTGGTAATTATTATGTTCAAACATAACAATAACAGGACATCTTGTTGAGCGAAGATGTTAGAATATACTGGACAGAGTACCTTTTTTGTTTTCACCTCAATACTAGAATAAGGAATGATAATTGCTATCACTGATTAATGTCAGTTCTGACTGACTCACATCATAAGACTGTTCAGAAGACGTCATTGCTCTGCTTACTTTGAGTAAGTAAGTCATAGTTTCAGATTATCTTAATTCTTGTACCTCAGTGAGTGCCATCTGAGCCATGTCTAGAGGAGATGGGCATTGAGAGCAATCTTGCTGAATTGAGTCATCACAATCAGAGTCATAGGCATCCAGATCATCGGCTTGATAAGGCGCATTGTGGTAATGACTGTCTGAGAGGTTTGAAAATATTAGGAATCCTGGATCTGCCAAAATGCTAGTTCTTCCTCTGTTAAAAAAAAGCTTGACCACTGGCTAAGCTATGAACCAACAACACTTTATCGTTGAACATGTGTCACCCCTTTTTCCGCTTTGGTCTTAGTGCACTTGCTTGGCATTATGACCCTCCCCTTTGCAATGAACAAATAACAGTCCGTTGTTTCCCCGTGTTGCTACCACTTGCACCAGGTGGTGTAATTATTGTTGTTCAGCAGCATAAGAAGTTTGTCTCCCCTGAACATTGCACAGTCCCTTTTCCATCATAGATAGGTAGCTTGTTGACGAGGCTGTTTGACGAATCCCTTACTGATTGTTTCGTAGTATGATAGGGGGGGGGGATGGGGGGGGGGGGAGGAGGATACCGGGATTGTGTGACAACCACATTAAAACATGACATCATATGTTGATTATATTTACGTCAATTGGATCATCCCCCTTCTGGAACACTGGAACAACTAGACTGGAGTCTGGTTGGGAAAACTCAGGTTGTTGCTGCTGATAGGTTGTGGGAGCATATTCCAATTGTGGGATTGATGGTTGTTGAGAATAAATGTTGTGGTGAATGGTGGATTGATACTCATTTGTTGGATAAGTAATTGAAAGAGGTGTTATTAATTGGTGAGAAATGATGAGTTGAGTATAAGGTATAACAAACGTGTGAAGACTGATATGGTGAAGACTGAAGTTGAGATAGATACTTTTGGTGAGGGTGTAATGAGAACGATAAGCTGGCGTATTAATTGTGAGATCAACTAAAGCAAGAGGACAAGTTGCGTTCAAGCATCAAACGAACATACACTTGCATGTCGTTCATGTTGAGTTGTAGGTAGCATGAATTTTGATTCAATGTTGGTAGTAGCAAAGTCTTTGACCAGTTAACATCATAACAAATTAGCTCCCATTCATCAATAGTGTTTAAGAACTTGGTGTTCACTTGAAACTGCTCCAAAGGCATCTTGTAAATGTTCATATCATTGAGTAACAGAGTGAACCTCAAGTAGTACTCATGCAACGTCTCTCCTTTCTTGTAAGTGAACCTATCAAATCATCATACAGCTATGCACTACGTTTCTTGTTTGGTTAATGACGTTCCTGCAATCAACAGTTTAATCTTCACCAAAGATCCTATTGCTACACGACGTAGACTCACAAGAGCATAGATCAGTAGGAAGCCTTGGAGAATGAATGTTTAAAGCTTTGTTATCGCAATCTGCCTGAATGGCTTCAGCTGAGTAGTTCAACAAATCCTTTAACCTTTTACTCCATCCACAGAGATTGAAGGCCTAACAAGTGTCCTTTTTCACAGATGCAAGTATCATACTCCCATGTGGTCTATTTCATCATATAAAGTTCCATTCTGTCTTTTCCCAGAATCATACAGTGTTTTTCAAGCATCGGTGTTTGTTGTCCTCCCCAGAGAGAAGTATTTATCAGCAAGAGACGTCATTGGGATATCAAAAGATTACAAATTGATCGATTGGGTGGTAGAAAGAAATGTGTTTGGTTATCAATATGATTGATGATTCTAGAATTAAAACTACACGGATTTTACAAATCTGACAAACCGGGAAGACATTGGTTGTTTCACGATTTTACAAGTCAAAAGAAATAACCGTATAATTTTAAAAGTGAGTTTGTTAAGTTTAAACTAAATTTGTTTTTCACTGGTTCGGTCCTGTCGTTCGATCCACTTGTTCGATCCTAACGTTTGATCCTCTAGTTCGATCCTAACGTTCGATCCTCTATTCGATTCCTCTAGTTTCTTTCTAATCGATCGATCCACTAGTTTCGATCCTAATCGTTCGGTCCTTGTCGTACGGTCCAAACTAGTGAAAACTCGTTCGGGTTTCAACTAGAAGCTACTCGTTCAAAAATTGAGACGATAAGAAGCTCGTCGGTTCAACCTATGCAACACTCGTTCGATTAGCTTGTTCGTCCTCTAGTTCGATCCCATGTTCGATAGACAATTCGATTCTAACTATTACGAAACACAACTTTTCAAAACTCAAAAAAACACGATTTTTAAAGATTTTTAGCAAAAATTCTTGTACAACTAGTATTTACACCCTGATGGAACAATAAAAATGAAAACTTTAAGGTTTTTAAGCCAAAAAATTTTAATCACTAATTTGCTCTTTGTAAAGGTTTTGAATACAAATCAAACACAAAAATCTAAACACACCACTCCATGGCTCTGATACCAATTGAAGAATACTAGTAATCTTAAGATCAAGCAAGAACAAGAGTGAGATGTGGGTTGGATGTTAGAGAGAAACTTGGATGGAATAATGGATGAATGTATATAATGAATGTGTGTAAAATGGAACAACCAACCCTCTCCAAGACTAGGAGAGGGTGTATTATATAGTGTACAAAGGCCGTGCCATGGTCTGATTTTGGGCCACCCATGGCGCTTGGGCCAGACAAGAATCTACATCTAATCCTTATACTAACTACGAGCTAAGACTTGTTACAACTTTGGAAGTGACCGACACTTTTTCGTGTTTCCCACATGCTCACATTTGTCAATATGATTTTGGTGATTCATTAAGTTTAAAGCGCATAATCCATCAATTTTGGTTTTGTATCCATAGTACATGCCCACAGCAATGAGCAGCTGCAACATATTCTGCCTCAGTATACTAATTTGCCATAATTTTCTGCTTTTTACACTGCCAAGATATGAGTCTTCGACCAGGAAATTGACATCCACCAGTTGTTGATTTCCTGTCAAGGCTGGCTCCTGCATAATCACTATTTGAGAAAGCTTCTAGTTCAAAAGGGGAATCCCTAGGATACCATAACCCTAGTTTGGGTTGATGTTTGAGATATCTAAAGATCCTCTTTACAGCATTAAATGGGAAGCTTTTGAGTGCCTTGAAAACCTTGACACAGGCACAGACACAAACAATATTGGTCTGCCTTGATACAGTCAATACATCAGGGAACCAATCATTGATCGGTATTCATGCACATCTACCTCTACACCATCTTCATCTTTAACCAAGGGTTTGTTTGACTCAATAGGAGTAGTAGCTGTTTTAATGGAGCAAAAATAAAACTTCTTAAGAATGTCAACTACATACTTATCTTGACTAATGAAGATTCCATCAGGTTGTTGCTTCACCTGTAGTCCCAAAAAGAATGTAAGCTCTCCAATGGAGCTCATCTGGAATCTTTTGTGCATAACTTCTTCAAATTTAGTACACATAGACTTCTTAGTAGAGCCAAATATGATGTCATCCGCATAGACTTGGACCAATATAATGTCACTCTTATTCTTCTTGATAAACAAGGTTTTGTCTATGGTACCTCTTCTAAAACCATTCTCCAACTAAAAGAAGAGAGTGTCTCATACCAAGCTCTAGGAGCTTGATGTAGACCATAAAGTGCTTTAACCACCTTATAGACTTTGTTTGGATAAGCAGGATCAACAAAGCCTAGAGGTTGATGAACATACACCTCTTCTTCAATTGTGCCATAGAGAAAAGCACTTTTAACATCCATTTGATAGACAAGAAATCCAATATATGATGCAAAGGCTAAGAACAACCTGATTGCCTCTATTCTAGCAACAGGTGCAAAAACCTCATCATAGTCTATTCCTTCTTCTTGTCTATGACCTTGAGCTACAATCCTAGCTTTATTCTTTACAATAATGCTTCTCTCATATCTCTTGTTTCTGAAAACCCACTTAGTGCCAATTGCCTTCTTTCCATAAGGCAAATCCACAAGTATCTAAACCTGCTGTAACTTGAACTGGAGCAATTCCTCTTGCATTGCTTCAACCCAGCTTTCATCCTTTAAGGCTTGTGATATAGTCTTGGGTTCTTCTTGAGAGAGAAAACATGCAAACAAATAGTTCTGATGATCCTTGTGGTTTGTTCTATTATGTCTGTGAATGTAACTTACTAAGGCTTGTTGTGCTGAAGAAGCCTTTTGAATCTTTCCTCTTGTTTAAACTGCTGATGTAGGATCTCCTAGAATTTGTCCTTTTGGATGATCCTTATAAATTCTGAGTGTGGGAATAGGACTGACAGCAATGGTGTTATCCATGTTGTTAAAATCAGCCACTGCACCCACATCATCATCATCATAAGCTCCATTGAATATTCCATCATTTGGGAGAGTATCAAAAGCATCTTACAAGTCAGGCATATTTGGATCAATAGGTAAATCAGCATTAGGGAGAGTAGATGCATCAATAGGTATTTTTCCTCTAAGATAGACAAATGATGATTCATCAGCATTTGCACCTGTGGAAGTACTAGCAGCACTAACATTGTGTGTGAAATACCTATTAGTACTAACAAATGATCTATTAGTACTAACAAATGGCCCATCAGTACTAAGTTAGTTAGTACTAATAGCTTGAGCTGCCTTCTTTTGAGATGCAATTCTCCTCTTTTCTTCATCAAAGGCTTGTCTTGATTCATCATTCATAGCATTAGCAACCAATTCTTAAGTAACCATCCTCTCAAGTTCATCTTGCCAGACTTGTTCATCTTCTGGCATCTGATGTAGTCCTTCCTTATCAAAAACATCTTCTGAATCTTGTATACCCTTGTAAGATCCCTTTGCTGGAGAAGCATTTTCAGAAGGTTGTTCTTGTGCATCCTGAACAACATCCTTTACTGGAATTCTTGTCCTATGAGGTTGTAGTGGAAGCAGTATATATTCCTGAGTAGGTCCTGTATGTAGGTCCTTATCAACAGGATCTAAATGAGCCTTACACGACTTATAGTCCTTTAGATAAATCCAAAGAAACTATGAGAGACAATAACCGTGAATACAAATATTGATGCGGAATATCAATATCTATACCAAGATGAACACAAGAACAAAATACTAAACTTGCTATTACTATTACTATTTGATTGTGAATGCTCAATCAACCGATATGTTTTACAATACTATACTACGTTCCTTTTATAAGCTTAAGGAACCCTAAACGCGTTAAGAGATAATGCTTATCTCTTCCTAGATCAACGCTAAGAGATAACTATTACTAATTACAACCAGACTTAACTATTTGACAAAACAGTATTAACTTTAATACTGCCAGACCTAAGTTAAAGCTGGCAGACTTAACTTGCTCTACCAGACTTAACTTCTATTACTAACAGTACTAACTATCCTTATCAGTACTAACTATAACTAACAGACTTAACATTAATACTAACAGTATTAAGTCCGTTTACAATATTTTTCCTAACACACTGCCTGCTACTGCCTCACCCACTGCAGATTCACCAGGATATGTTCCTGAGTCTGAACCGGAGGAGGAGCCGGAGACTAATGACGATGAGGATCCCGAGGAGGATCCAGCTGACTACCCTGCTGATAGAGATGATGATGATGATGAGGAGGAGCCTTCCGGAGATGATGCCGATGATGAGGACGAGGATGAGGACAAGGGTGAGGAGGAGGAGGAGGAGCACCCAGCTCCGGCCGACTCTGTCCTACCTGTACACCGTATGACTACCAGGATATCTATCCGGGATGAGCCATCCATATCACTTCCT
>BQNB010166153.1:0-11381 GCA_026074375.1 Tanacetum coccineum | reverse complement strand
CACTTAGGATCTATTAGAGCAAATTATTGCTTCTATGTAAGGGTTATAGAGGAGGAAGTGGGGGATGAAGAAAAATGAATGATTTAGGTTCCTATTTATAGTCATTTGAAGGTGAGGAGAAGGAGTTGTGGAGGTCTAGGATGTAGAGTGAAGGTGTTGGACACCATAGGAGCATGCCGCGGCTGTTTCTAGCAAAAGAGAGGCCATGTGCCTTCATTTTTAACCAAGAAATGGTCTAAGCAGGTGGGTAAGCTGCTTAAGGGTTTCTAGAAGGAGTTCATGTAAGTATCTTGCACATGGATGGGTCTTAAATGGGTCAAAGAAGGCAAAGAAAGGGTGCGGGTCTGTTTTGAGCTCGACAAGGGTTTTCACAAGTTTTCTTGCTTGCATTTCGTGTATAATGATTAAGGATGGTTGATATATGTTCCTAAGGTCTGAATTAACGTTTATTAGCAAAAATTTGCAATTGGTTTGGGTTAAAACGGGTTAGAAATGAAGAAGTGAGGTCGCGGGTTCCAAATGATGTAGTTTAGGGTTTTATTGACTTTCTTTGCTTATAATTCATGTACATTGGGCCAAGATTGATAAATTATTGATCCTAGGTATATATTGAGGTTTATTAATGATAATTGAGTGATGGTTTAGGTTATAATGGGTTAAAATGGAAAGAAATAGTCGTGGGTTGGAATTAGGGCTCGTATAAGGCTTTTAGGGTTTTCTAGCTTTGTAATTCTTGTACATTGTCAAAGTAATGATGGATAATGGTTTGTAAACTCATTTTATGAGTTTACAATGACTCTTGGTTGCTTACTTGAGAATGAAGTGGTTAGAAACGAGAAAACGGGTCGAATGATCATTTAGGGTTCATTTAGGGTTTCTCGGATTTGATTCTTGCATAAATGAAATGAGATTATGAAATAGTGATGGTATATGATTGTTATGGTTGTAAAATAAGTTATTACAACTTATTTGAGTGTTGGTTTGGGTTTATAATGGATAAAAACGAAGAAACGGGTCATAGTGTAGTATTTAGCTCGGGTTAGGGTTTCTGACTTTTGTATTAGGGTTTTAAGAGTAAAAATGTGTATGAAAGTTTATGAATAGAATAATTAGGGTTTACACATTGTATATTGAGTGTAGTAGCTTGTACATAAGTGATGGTGAAGAAATTAGAATGAAAACGGAGGTAAAACGGCTATTTTGGAGTTCATGCTTCATGATTTGTACATTGTGCTTTATAAGACTTGTACTTGACTTAGAGGGAGTTTATATTTCAAATGAGATGTTATATTACTTGTACATATGCTTTAGTAGCTTGTATATTCACTTTAGATATTAACCCTTCATGAAATTAGGGTTTAGAGGTATACGATAACGGTTTAAAGCCCGTTTTGATATAACGTTGCAAATGGTACATTATAGAAATAATGTACTTTGTAATAAGCATATTAAGATATTGACTTGACATTTTATGATATTTGCTTGACATATATGAAGACAGGATGGCCATAGATAGGTTGCGTGAGCTCGTCTACTTTAGTTATGTAAGTTACATGACATACTGAGATATTGACAATACAACTAATGTAATAAAGCGAAAAAAATTCCCCGTACAATAGGTTTTGTATTTGATGAAAATTATTGGGTTATTATATCATAGCCCAGACCTCATACGCATCCTTCTTCAAATAAGGAGACTTTGCGTTGTTGTTTGAGACAGTGGTAATGATTTGATGTTGAATGTTTTGTTGTTATTGAGCAATGGTGGCTTCACTATGAACACTAGCATCATCACTTTCATTGTCAGATCCTGCCATTTTAAAGGTGTAGAGAGGTGTTTGGTTGTGAGGTTTATAAGGATCTTAGATCTAGGAATATTCTTCTTATGAGAGACTCTCAACAAGCTCTGATACCACTTGTAGGATCCCACTCTAGATATATCTTTACTGCCTGTTAAGGATGGTGAATAGCCTATGTTATCACAAGCTAAACACAAGAGAGACTCTTTCTTAGAAAAGCTAATGTCTACGCGGAATATAGACACAACTAATAAGAAGAACAGGACTGATAAAAACTAAAAGATCCTTTTATGAATTTCTATTAACGAACAAGGAGAATTGTGTTTTCTGGATCTCTCCATTTCCCTAAGCCGTGGGTTCTTTTTATAGTGGTGAAACCCTAATCGGCATCTACTAAAAACACGTGATAATAATATGCATGACTCTTCCTGATTTTGCTCATACATATCCTCATCTCTAACTAACTAAAATCTTATCCTAGAATAACTATTTGACTCTACCAGAACTAAGTTCTCTACCAGTAGGAACTAGACTTAGCCTACCAGCACTAACTATGATAATAACCTTACCAGCAGGAACTACATACCTGCTAGTAGGAACTACTACTCTACCAGTAGGAACTACATACCTACTAGTAGAAACTAAGTATTACAATTATTCCTAACATTGAAAATAATGTTGAAGGAGGAGGGTTTGGCATGAGTCTTGAAATGATTGTTGCAGGAGTCATTTCATGAAGTACGGGTCCTGAACTGCTGTGTTCAGAAGCTATCGCTGTCAGCTGATCAAAATATACATGAATTGTCTCAATGATTCGTCTGGTACGTCAATTGTAAATTCAAAATGCTTTCTTTGTGGGTGCATAGCCAATGAAAATACCAATATCAGCTTTCGGTTGTAACTTACCCAAGTTCTCACTATCATTAGTCAGATAGCAGAGTGCACCAAATACATGGAAAAATGATAAGTCGGGAAGTTTGTCATGTAAAAGTTCATAAGGTGTTTTGCCGTGACGAAGACGTATGATGGAACGATTTTGGGTATTACATGAGATAGCAACTCCTTCTGCCCATAAAAATAATGGTGCTTTTGCATAAATCAACATTGTGCGGCCAGCTTTAATTAGCGTACGATTACGTCTTTCAACGACACCATTTTGATGTAGAGAGCGAGAAACAGATGTTTCATGAGAGATGCCAACTTTCTCATAATATTCACGCAAAGTCTGATTAACAAATTCAGTTCCATTATCTGTTCTGGTTCGTCGGACAGGTACTTTAAGTCATACTTTGATGATCTTGAGAAACTGGATTATGAAATCTAGAGCTTCATCTTTTGACCTTAAGCACTTAACCCATGTAAATCGAGAGTAATCTTCGACAATGACGAGGATGTACTTTTTTCCATTAACACTTGCGACACGCATTAGTCTATAAAGATCTATGTGCAAGAGATAGAGTTTTTCTTGGTTGGTGTCTTTAGATTTAGGTTTGTGGGATTTCTTCTTGCTTTTACCCATTTCACACGCAGAACACAGATGGTCCTTTTCAAACTTTAGCGTAGGGAGACCTCGAACAAGACCATGTCTAGCTAAATGGTTGATTGCACCAAAGTTCAGATGTGATAGACGTTGGTGCCATAGCCATGACTTAGTCTTTAAGGCCTTTGACAAGAGACATATTGGGGAGGATGCCATCATATCTCTAAGAGACAATGTATACAGATTGTTGCCTCAAGATCCAGTCAATAGATCAACACCTTCTAGATTACGAATGAAGCAGGTATATTGGCAAAAAGCAACTTCAAGGTTTGAATCACAGAATTGCCCAACGGTGAATAAGTTTTGTCCAAGTCCTTCCACATAGTAAACCCTTGAGATCGTAACATTCCTAATCTAATAATCACCATATCCAAATATCTTTGCCATGTGATCGTTTCCGAATTTTACAGTACCCAAAAATATATTGACAAAATTGGTGAGTTGAGAGCGATCTCCGGTCATATGCTTGGAGCAGCCAAAGTCCAAATACCAGAGAATAATTTGGACGACCTGCATTCATCAAGAGAGGAAGATGGAACATCAGAAACTATGGATCCCTAAGATTAGATTTACCGACTTTGCGTCAAACCTATTTACCTTCTTCATTCCCACGTTTTACTTAACAGAGGCACAAGGCATGTTTTGCTCAATGTCCCACGGATGGCGCCAACTTGTTGAAGCATAATTTGGGTTGGGCTGGTCTTGACGACTCTCCTTGGGCCGTTCGTCGTCTTCCCGAGCCTTGAATAGTGCTGCCAACAAAGAAGAACCGGTTAGAAGGGGACCCGAGGCCGGAGCCCCGGGATCCACCCTCCGACGGTCAAGTTAGTATCATATATATTGATAAAGTATAAGAGGTGGTTAGTAAATAACTTGTTCTCTCCCCCTATAGAAAGATCTTACCCTTATATTTATAGGGTATGGATTAGGGTTAGGTCGAATGTGAGCCGCTCTTCTATCGGGCCTGGCCCATTACCGGCTCATTCCGGACTATACATCTACAAGTCCCCCAGTCTAGTATGATATAGCTCTTGGCTATGTTATGCTAGACTTATGCTTTGTCCAAAGGTGTCTTCCTTTTGACCCGTAGGCCCAATCGCCCGTGTCCGTGACCCGTAAGTCCATGTGTCTGCTACGGCCGCCCATTACGGCTGTCCATGGCCCGTAGGCCCAACTCAGCAAGTAAGCCCATAATAGTATAAGTGGGCTGGGACGGTCCACACTATACGTCATCATGTCCCCCCAGTCTAGTAAGTGTGGCCGTAGCCGCGGTTGCTAGACTAAAAGGACTACCCTTACCGTCGCGGAGACGTTCGCACTTTCCAACCATACGCCACCATATCTATCTTCAAACTGTGTGAATCATGCCCTATCTTAGGCAGCACCCGCGTACATGTGTCGGGTGATTGTGCTTGGATGCTTGGTTTCCCGTGGCTAGACGGTAAAGACCCCGTAAGAAGAATACGTGTTCTATAGTCGGGGTAACACTAGCATTGGCAAGATACCATTCTCGTTTGTTTATGAGAAGGATTTATAATGATGGAGGACCCCGTATAATAAAGGCCGACGAAAGACGTACTTCCGTGGCCGGGTAATGCGAGTATGGCATTTGACTTACGGCCGACGAAGAATGCACTTCCGTGGCGGGTGATGCGAATATTGCATTCGGCTTAGTACTGGACTTGCAATGCCTCTTACGTACTTGGTGCGAATATGACATTCGTCTTAGTATTGGGCTTGCAACGCCTCTTACATACTTCCTGTATCCGGAGATACTTACGTGACATGCACGAAGATAATTATAATGGTATCGTTATACCCCTATAGCCCCCCAAGTTTAATGGTGCTATGTTTTATTAGTAGTATTAAACTTACAGACAAAGTATCCAAAAAACAGGAATAATTTTAGCACTTACCCCAACAGTCTGTGGCCTGCGTAACACAGATCTTACTAGAAAGGCGGCTTCACCATATGTGGTATGACTAACCGTGGTGTTGTTTAGTACTAATTAGCAGTATTGAATTCATACAAGGATGTTAATTAATACCACTTCATATATTAGCAAACGTATTGTGCATTTGGATATAAAACACAAGGTGTTTATTTATTTATTATGTCCCGATTTCAAGAATTTAACTCCGTACATTCGGAAAATGTAGCGGAGCAATATGATCTATCAAGTGTACACCTATGGAAGATGTACTACACATATTTGTATGTTTATGTAAATAAACTTTGCATGTTGCTTTTATATCTCAACATATTCCATTATATATGTGGATTGCATATGCTTGATTATATATAGGCGTACTATTTTCTTTTTAGTTTTCATATTTAATGAACCATAAAAAAGACAAGGGGTGGTCATGTGTAATGTCGTAGTAAATCAGCGATTTTAGAGCAGTCAAACTGGGATGGAGGTGCGCTAAGCTGAAGACCGGAAGACCAGAGTTTCATGGACATTGTGCACGTCAACAGCTGGTTTAGCAGTAGCTCCATGGCGTTTTTCGTGTATTAAATAAGCAGAAAAGGGATAGTGGTGCTAGTAGGCTTGTCTTGTAGAGATGATGGGAGTTCATTATGTGGTTGGTCCGGTGTTCATGGATCCGGAGGATAAAACGCGGCAACAAAGGGGGGATCAACATGGTAAGTAGCTGACTCCAAATATATGATGTATAATTTCAAATACTCATAAAGAGTTCGATGAGTGCGCGGAGGGGTTGTAGCTCTGCGTCTTCGTACATAGGTGCGAGCTTAGCTTAGACGGAGTAATCCTGGCCTGTCTATCAACGGAAATTGTAATTGAAAGACGATGTCACATTTCTTTGAGGGTTCACGCTGCGTAGAAGACGGAGAATTCAGCTCCCTGCAAAACAAATGTCGCCCAAGTTTTATAACCGCCATGATGCTGTCTGAGAAGAGCCTCTTCTAGCTAGTTTCCTGAAGACTTCAAATGGCGTTCTCATTTGTTCTTCCTATTCCTTGTCAATTAAAAGGTACTTTCGTTTATCTTTCTTCACCAACGGATGTAATGTCCAGAAATACAATCATTAGTGTTGATATGTCGACGAATATAGTAGCGGATGTAAAAGGTTGTGCGACTTGTACTTGATAGTCTTTTGCAGGCGACATGTTGGATGGCGATTTGTCCGCACCCTTTGTATCGGTTAAAACAGGTGGATGCTAGATAACGGGAAAGTGTGAAAATCGCATCCACAAACAACCCAACCACACAACACCACCTAATCACAATTCAACCAACAAACAAAATGCCCAACTCAACACCCTAATCCAACCAACCCACCATCAATTACCGTCAAACAAAATCCACAAGACCATGTCCAACATACCAATCCACCCATATACAACAAAATAAATTCCAGTCAACAATCAGAACTAACCAATCCTATTCAACTAACAAACTCAACCAATTAATTACAAACCACCACAAACTAACACACACCCCAATCAATGCAATTCAAACCACAAATCAATCCAACACCAAAACTTTCATGATGGAGCTAGGCCAACAATTCAAACACAATACAACCATCCACACCAATAAAATTCTCCAACACACAACACAACTCATCAAAACCAAATTTCAACACAACAATATAACTCATACAGACCTTCTAACACAAGTCAATCCTAAACATCAACACCATAACACAAACAATCAACACATCGATACAACCACTCACACAATCCAACTAATCAACTTCGGACGACGAACACACATACTCCCCCTACACCACTACAAACCACCAAACACTGTACCTCAACCAAAAAAAATTCAACACAAATCCCCAAATCCTCCACACAACCAACCCCATCACAACCAAAACCCACCCACCATAATAATCCACACACAATGCAGTAAAGTCCAATTCCCTTACAACAATTCGATCAACAAACAAAACACACACTATGTCAAATCACCAATGACAAAATTAAATAACCATTTCACTAACCCTAATCCCAAATCTACAACAAATTGCAACAATTCTCTTTACCAACAACACGCATCTAATCCAACCACCACACAACCAACACATACAACAACAAACACCAACACAAATACAAAACACAAACAACACAAACAACCACCCCACACAATAATCAATCGGAACACATTACCAACCCAACAACAACCCTCCATAATCATCATAACCAAATCATCTACAACAACTACCAACAACAAACCCAAACACCACCAAACAACCAAACACTCAACTCAGGCTTGTCTTGAAGATGATGAGAAGTTCATTAGTGGTGGTCCGGATGTTCAAGGACCGGAGGATAACCGCGGCACCCAACGGGGGGATCAACATGGTAAGTAGCTGACTCCAAATATATGATGTATAATTTCAAATACTCATAAAGAGTTCGATGAGTGCGCGGAGGGGTTGTAGCTCTGCGTCTTCGTACATAGGTGCGAGCTTAGATAGCGGAGTATCTCGGCCTGTTAACAACGGAAATTGTAATGACAGAAGATGTCAATTTCTTGGAGGTCCGCTGCGTGAGAGCCTGAGTTCCCGTAAAAAACCAAATGCGACCCAAGTTTGAACCGCATGACGCTGTGAGAAGGTCTCTAGCAGTTAAAGCTTCAAATGGGTCAATTAAAAAGGTACTTTAGTTTATCTTTTTGCCAACGGATTTAAACGCGGGAATAAACATAGTGTTGATATATCGAAGCATATAGTAGCGGATGTACAAGTTGTGCGACTTGTACCTTGATAGTCTTATGCGCGGACATGGAGGCGATGTCCGCACCCTAGTATCGGTAAAACAGTGGATGCTAAGATATCCGGAAAGGTGAAAATCGCAAATCAGGAAACAATTAGGACTTCTGACCGGAGGTATTAAGAGGTTAAAGTATAAAATTCCAAGTGTTCCATCATGAGTACGATCGCTATAGCTCTACGCCACCTTCCGAAGCTAGGAGCTTAAGGACGGTACATATAGGCCAGTTTAAGAATGAAAGATGAGCTTACGCCAGTTGGCCAAGAAATGATGAGCGAACCAGGTTAGGTATTACAATGGCGCGATTACTCTTTTATCGTGACAGTTTAAGTGAAAGTCGGAATAGATTTGCTAAAACGTGGATGTGAGTTAAACGCCAATAGTAAAAGATAATGAGGATCCGCGCTGACTCGATACTTTGGGTCACGGCGTGCGGTAATACGTTGCGTTGCAACTTTATTGCTTCCGGACCCCGGAACTTGCGTCATCCGGTGCCATTGAGTGTATTATTAAGCTAATGAGTTGTAAAGGTATTTTATATGTATCTTTTTTCTAGGCTTATCTTTTATTTTTTTCTCAAAGTAAATAAAGAGGATAAGGACATAAAGTGTGTATGCTTTTGACATAGCCACAAAAACTCCTTGGCTAACAAAAAACCACGTGATGGTACGTCTGCACCCACTTGTCACCGACAAAGAAAAGTTACGAAAAACTTCAAAGAATAGAAAATGTCTATTAGATACGAACAAGTGCTTTTAAAGTGATATTAAAAATCACATGATGTTTATTGATTTGGTAAATCAAGTTTTACGCATACAAGGTTTGACGTGCAGAGTGTCACGGAAGGACGGACTCTATGACCGCAGATGCCAAAAAGAAAAATATGTCCGGACGTGCGGACCATTAATCACAAAGAAGCCGGGTTGCGACATAATGTTTGGGACGGACCAGAAATATAAAGAAACTGGGCCGCGACATAATATTTGGAGTGGACCATAAATATAAAGAAACCGGTACGCGACATAATGTTTGGGACGGACCAGAAATATAAAGAAACTAGGCCGCGACATAATATTTGAAGAAGGACCATAAATATAAAGAAACCGGTCCGCGACATAATGTTTGAAGCGGACCATAAATATAAAGAAGCCGGTCCACGACATAATGTTTGGAGCGGACCATAAATATAAAGAAGTCGGGCCGCGACATAATTTTAAAGAAGTTGGGCCGCGACACATTATTTGGAGGCCGACCGACCCATGTCGGAAGTTCGGCCCACGGACAAAAATATAAGAGTCCCTTTAAAATAATCCTTGCAAAAATAATATTTGCATAATAATATTTACAAGGAATAATTGCAAATACTGAAAAAGATATAGATGAAATCTTTTTATCAAATTAAAAATGTTGATAATATTTGTTACCAAATTAAAAATATATGGATAACATCTTATCTAGTTTTTAAAAAAATATTGGTAATATCTTGTTACCAATTTAAAAAGATATGTAGAATATCTTTATCAAATTTAAAATTGAAGGAGAATACGTCTTTACATTATTACTTTGTTTTCGGTGATTGGTGATCAAACAGGAATAGAATCAGAGATCAAAGATGCAAAGATTTGAAAATCGTCATGATTGGTTTTTTTTTATAATTAAAGGACTCAAATCAAGAGATTAAAGGACTCAAATCAAGAGATTTTGTATGTTCATGTCATAAATCATAAAATATGTGTAAATATTTATAAGATTTCGCATGTTCGCATCTATTTAGCTAAACATAAAATATTTGTGAATATTGATAAGATTGCGTATGTCCGCAATATTTGGCTAAGCATAAAATATTTGCAAGATTTTGTATGTTCGCAATATTTTGTGAATCAAGTTTATTGATAAAATATTGGTCGGCCAGCATCATGTTTATTGATTAAGTGAATCAAGTTATTATGCATGAATAATGTATATCGGGTAAAAGACAAAAAATACGAAGGTTTCAGATTTACCGACTTCCGGAACGGAATTGATTTTTGCCTTTTGATGATATGAGAACACGAAACATAGTTTATTCGTGGTCCCACGAATGGCGCCAACTTGTTGAAGCATAATTTGGGTTGAGCTGGTCTTGACGACTCTCCTTGGACCGTTCGTCGTCTTCCCGAGCCTTGAATAGTGCTGCCAACAAAGAAGAACCGGTTAGAAGGGGACCCGAGGCCGGAGCCCCGGGATCCACCCTCCGACGGTCAAGTTAGTATCATATATATTGGTAAAGTGTAAGAGGTGGTTAGTAAATAACCTGTTATCCCTCTATAGAAGGATCATACCCCTATATTTATAGGGTATGGATTAGGGTTAGGTCGGATGTGCGCCGCTCTTCTATCGGGCCTGGCCCATTACCGGCCCATTCCGGACTATACATCTACAAGTCCCCCAGTCTAGTATGATATAGCTCTTGGCTATGTTATGCTAGACTTATGTTTTGTCCAAAGGTGTCTTCCTTTTGAACCGTATGCCCAATCGCCCGTGTCCGTGACCCGTAAGTCCATGTTCTGCTACGACCGCCCATTACGGCTGTCCATGGCCCGTAGGCCCAACTCAGCAAGTAAGCCCATAATAGTATAAGTGGGCTGGGACGGTCCACACTATACGTCATCAAACATCAAAGAGTATCTTCAAACCTCCATTAACAAGGTATATTTTCAAGAGAAAATTCTTAAAATAGACTAGTCGCTCAAAGTGTGTATTTTTTCTAGAACAAAAAAACTGACTTAGATTAGCCACCCAAGTCGCCTAAAAAAATTGTACTTTAGGGGACTTTTTTTACTGAAAAAAAGTCGCCTAAAGTACATTTAATAGGTCACTCAAAAACATTTCTGAAAAGTTATCTACACAAAAAGTATACTCCGTAGTTTTTTAGGCGACTTGAGTGATTGGGCGACTAGTTTATTTTGTATATCATTGTGGGACTAAAAACCTCATACTAGTGTCTTCAAAAATATTGCTCAAGTGACCTAAAATCTGTAATAAAAAAGTGTTATATTTATGTTTTTGTTATGGCTAATGATTTGCACACTCTTATTTTTGAATCCATACACTCTATTCCGCGCTTTAATAAGTTGTACATTTATTGAATAATGATTTGTTGGTTTGTACATTTGAGTGTATGGATCAAAAACAAGAGTGTACCAATCAACTCTTTTTTGTTATACATTGGATTATATTTTAAAGCTACGAGAAATTATTGATACCGAACTTGAATGCGTTTATTTAGCGGCAATACAATTCGATGTACTTTATC
>BQNB010166150.1:0-14143 GCA_026074375.1 Tanacetum coccineum | reverse complement strand
CTTAAGTATACTTACAACAATGATCCTCACACTCTTATGATCACTCAACTTGAATCAGTTTGATTTTTACAAAGTCTTGATTTCGAAAACCCTAATATTCAAAATTAGGGTTCTTAAAATTAAAACTGAGTAAAAACTCAAATTTATAGAGGGGTTTTGTTCCTCTAAGGATGTTAATGACTTGTTTATAACAGTTTTTAATATAGATATCATATGAGTTTGTTTTGAGTAATTGTTTATGACGAATTGTGCGTAATTGATTTTTTTGTTTTGTTAAAAAGGAATGTGGGTTTTGCAATGGATTAATGCTAAATGTGTTAATGAATGTGTGTGTGTGTGTGTGTTAAAACACATATGAGAGATGGTTGATTGTTGGGAGTTCATGAATTTTTGAAAAGTATGCTCGTTTGTAAAATGTTTGATGAATCTGTGGTTAAATGTTGAGAAAATGTTATTGATTGACTCTATGTGGCTAAATGAGTGCATGTTGAAGGAAAAACACTTGATAAACTCGAATTAAAATTCAAGATTTTTTAGACATACCCGAATTCGCAGTCTTAGTAGTCCACGAATTTGTAGTTTATGTGTCATCCGAATTTGCAGATCTTAGTAGTCCACGAATTTGCAGTTTATGTGTCTTCCGAATTTGCAGATGTTAGTTGTCCATGAATTCGCAGATCACTTTGTCATCCGAATTCACAATAAAGCCTATGGTGTCCGAATTAGCAATGTCCTTTAGGGCCCGAATTCGCAATAAGCCTTTAATGTCTGAATTCGCAATAGGTGTATGGTCCGAATTCGCAGTTTGGTATATGATCTGAATTCACAGTATCCTTAGGCATCCGAATTCGCAATTCCCTACTATGTTCGATATTGCAGATCCTAATTGTGACCTAATTCGCAATTTGCACTTAAACAACCAAGATTCAATCATGCTTAATGGATTCAAAAAGGCCAATTATCATAAACACTTAGACTCTAACCAAAAGGTGTCTTAAAACTTGTGTTAGGTAGCAAATTTAAAATTGATTATCTTCGAAATCTAATGAAGTTAAAATTGGATTAATTCAACTAAGCCAATTTAATTTCACTCTTTCAATGGTTATCTTTCTAAATGTATTACATGCATTAAATACCAATTCAGGGTCTCTATATATAGTGTCTATATAAACTGTATCGACTCTTTCTTAGCAGAATCATGAGTATCACTAAAGAACAACAACAAGCCTTTGACAATGCTCTTATTCCACGGGAACAACGTCTAATGATTAGAAGTTGCAACTACAGATTGAGCACCACATTCAAGCCCAAGGAACCCACCTTTCAAGTTACGTTGGATGTTCTCTCTCTCACTCCTTTTTATCCAGCTTTCTTGATCAGTGCAAGTGTCCCTGCCGTCTACATGCATGAATTCTGGACTACTGCATCTTACCACAAACATTCCATCAGATTCAAGCTGAACATAAAGAGTTATTCTTTTGATCTGGATACTTTTAGAAATATGCTTCAGATGTGTCCAAAACTTCCTGGATAGAAGTTTGTAGATCCTCCATTTGAAGAGGAAATACTTACTTTCATGAGAGAACTTGGCTAATCCGGAAACATCAAATTACTATCTGATGTCAAAGTTGAAATTCTACCTCAACCTTGGAGAACATTCGAAACTATAATCAACCAATGTCTCAGTGGAAAAGTAACAGGAATCGATATACTTCGTCTCTCTCGGGCTCAAATCCTTTGGGGTTTGTATCACCAAAAGAAAGTTGACTATGTCTACCTTCTATGGGAGGACCTAGTTTTCTAAATTGAAAACAAGGAGTCGAGGAAGACCAAATACATGTTCTACCTAAGATTCACCAAAGTCATCATCAATCACTTCATGTCACAAGATCAATCAATCTCAAGAAGAAATAAAGTGGACTGGCACATGGCTAATGATGATCTTATTCTCACTACCATGAGATTCATCCCTCAGCATGAAGTTGTTTAAAAGTACGGTGCCATTCTTCCTGACAACTTAACCACTCAAGCAATGATAGAATCTGAAGCATACAAGACTTACTATGCTTTTGCTACTTGAAAAGAGATTCCAAAACCAAAATATGTACGTCGATCTACCAAGGAAAAGCCTGAACAAGCCCCTGAGGCTTCCTCTGGTAAAAGACTCAAAGCTACTGCTAAAGTGACTAAATCAGGAAAGAAGAAGCAACCTGCTAAAGGACTGTAGAATCTATCTGAAATTGCATTCTCTGAGGCTGAACAGATGAAACTGGCCATTGAAATAAGCAAAACACAACTTCACAGCTCTCAACCCAGTGGTTCTGGTGCACATGAAGGAACTGGTATTACACCAGGGGTTCCTGATGTACCTATAAATGGATCTGATGACGAGCAAATATCTTGGAATTCTAGTGATGAAGAAGATGATGATGATGAAGCAAACATAGGCAAAGACGAAGATGATAGCGGTCAAGATGATGATAAACGAACTGAATCTGACAATAATGGTGATGACTTTGTTCATCCTAAGCTTTTCACTCATGATGATAAAGCAAGAAACGATGATGTAGTAAATGAAGAAGAAAGCAATGAAGAAAGTAATGATGAAAGTAATAAAGAAAGTTATGAGGAAGTTTAAGGAGCGAATACTGAGGAAGAAGAGATGGATGAAGAGGCGACACATGAAGAGGATGAAGTGAATGAGATATATAGGGACGTGAACGTTAGTCTAGAGGGAAGAGACACTGTGATGACAGATGCTCCCCTGCCTAATGTTCAAGCAACTCAGGAAACAGAAGATACTCATGTGATACTCACCACTCTGATCAATCCTGAAGGTCAACATCAGAGTTCTTCTGTGTCATCTGACTTCATTTCTAACATGCTTAACCCCAGACCAGATACAGGTATTGACTCAATATTTACTCTTAACACTGAGGCAACTTCACATGTAGATGTCTCGGTCACTACTATTGATGAGCCACCTCTTATGTCTGCAACAACTCTTCCTCCACCACCCACTCCTCTTATCACACATATGCAACAAACACCACTTCCCACACCAACAACTGTTCCAAGCACCTCCCTGCAAGATCTTCCCAACTTTAGCTCTTTATTCGGGTTTGACCATAGACTTAAAACTTTAGAAACCGACTTCTCTGAGTTCAAGCAAATGAACTAATTTGCTAAAGCAGTTTCTTCCATTCCCGACATTGTTGATGCGTACCTTGCCAACAAGATGCATGAAGCTGACAAAACTGCTATTCAGTTACAATCTGAAAGACTCAGAGATGAAGCTCAAGCTGAAAATGAAGACTTTCTCAATAAACTTGATGACAACATAAAGAAAATAATCAAGGACCAAGTCAAAGAACAAGTTAAGGCACAAGTCTCCAAGATTTTGCCAAAAATTAAGAAGACAGTAAACGAACAACTCAAAGCTGAGGTTATGACTCGTTCATCCACTGAATCCAAGACATCTCTTGCTATAGCTGCCAACCTATCTGAATTAGAGCTTAAGAAGATTCTCATAGACAAGATGGAGAGCAATAAGTCAATCCACAGATCTGATGAACAAAAGAATCTCTACAAGGCATTGGTTGAAGCTTACGAAAGTGACAAGCTCATTCTTGACACTTATGGTGATACTGTCTCGTTTAAAAGACGAAGAGATGATGAGGATAAAGACGAAGAACCCTCCGCTGGATCAAACCGGGGGTCCAAGAGAAGACGAGCTAGAAAAGAACCAGAGTCAACCAGTGCTCCAAAGGAAAAGACATCCAAGACAACTGGCAAGTCAACTGATGGGTCCAAATCTCAACACAAGTCTGCTGGCGATCTGCTCATACAGAGGAGCCAATGTCACCTGGAATAAGATATATGGAAGAACCTACTACACAAACGTGCGTCAGAGTTTGAAATAGGAGCTACTATGAAGGAATAAATAAGATGATGAGACATCTCATCATCCTGGTTTATTCAAAAACCACAAAAATCCTACTAACTCCTGATCGAGATTGGAACAAAAGACTTTACCCCGCTGTGTCAATCAAAACGGCACCCAAGTTTCAACCTTGGATTTTAAGAATTCTAGGCTTCGAGAAGAAAGTTCCCTCGTGATCACTTCGATAACGCTAATGGATACTCCTCTGGACTTCTTAGCATTTATGATACGAATCGCATACAACAAATAACACTTTCAAAACCACCCTCGAAATATTCAGCCGTCCTAATATTTGAAGCTGCTGTAAAGGGTACACGCAAGAACTTTGGTTGAGTCTAGGAATACTATCTTTGAAGAAGTCTACAAGGAAACCCACTGATCAACTATATCACATCCAAAATTAACACAAACCCCAAGGTCAGCATTATCTCATAATCTGCAAAAGAGAGCCCCTACCATTGCAATATCCTCATGATCTGTGAAAGCCACTACCATTGATACCTAACTCTCACGGTCATCAAGTTATACCGTTTGATCACTTCATCAACAACGACCTTGCGTATCTATCTGGTGGTGTCTCAAGTCGAACATATGCAACTTCCGTTACGAAGACCAAAGCTACAGATTATGGTCATGTCAAATGGATTGAAGATTTGGCCCCAAACACAATGTGGAGTGAAGTGCCGGTCAACTACAACAAACATGCACTATGGGGAATTTCTCATTGGGGACGCAAACGTCAATAATTATATGGATTTGCTGCTAACAAGGAATCTGCTCGTGATGTCTACTACAAATGTAGAATCATTGCTGTCACGAAACTTCAGATTGTCGAATGGCATGGCTACAAACATTTGGATTGGATCACCGTTCGTAGAGATGATGACAAGCTATATACATTCAAGGAAGGAGACTTCAAGAGGCTTCGCCTTCAAGACATCGAAGATATGCTGATCCTTCTTGCTCAAGGCAAGCTGACAAATCTCAATGTTGAAGATCGTCTAGCTTTTGGTGTCTCTCTAAGGATGTTTACAAGAAGTATTGTCATCCAAAGACATGTTGAAGATCTTCAGTTAGGTGTTAAGAGTTACCAAAAGAAACTCAACATCACAAAGCCGGATACGTACATATCTGATTCAAACGCAGGGATGCCTATACAGCATATTCCAATCCCAGAGGCTTCATCTATCATAACAAAGACAAGAAGAACAAGTTGATGCGTATTGATGAACTCCACAAGTTTAGTGACGGTACACTCGATGATGTTCGGACTGCTCTTAATGATCGTCTGAAATGGATTAGGATGGAATATCCACCACAGACAATATGGAGACAGAGTGATAGGGAATGAGCAAAAGCTATGATCCAGACGATCAACAAACAGCTCCAGTCGAGGAGGATAATGAGAAGTTTAGAAAGATTTGTTGGTGGGAGACCATACGGGGGTGACTTTCGGCTGCTGCAAAGGACCATATGATTTATCATATGATGTCCTCATCATAGCAGGTCAAACCTTATATGTAATAAATAACTTGTGACATTTGTATATATATGTAGTGTAGACTTTATGGTGATAATAAGTAGTGCTTGAGTACAAAATTTTTAAGAATTTCTTAGTAAATTCAAAAAAATTCAAATTATTGTACTCAACACTGTCTTATATACCCTCATAATTTGAGGGGGAGCATTAAAATGTTCCTATTAGATATTGTGTAACATTTTGTCCCCGATACATTTATACCAACTTGATATCCAAAATATCAGGGATTAACATTTTGGTATATAAGGGAAGGAAAATGTGATTAAATTCATCTAATGTATACCTAAAATGTGATCAAATAAATAGACTATCAATGCACTCCATACTTAGCTATGTTACTACGATTACGGTGCAGTGTTAAGGGGTGCTTTTAATGATGATGAACAACTTTCAAAGGGTAAATCTTTTGCTTTTATATCAAACAACTTTGTTCGAATTATTCAATGATTTTGGTTTTGACTGAGATGGAATACCCAAAAAGGGACGACATTGTACTTTAATTTATGGATCTATAAGCGTGGTTAGACATAGGTATTCAAATATCCATGTATCTAGCCAGAATAGAACCGGGGGGATCTACCCCTCATGGATATCCATAGATAGTGTAGAAGTCCTTAGTATGATACAAGAAGGAGAAAAAGTGAGCTGAATGGGACTAATGCTCGACTGAGATGAGCTTAACACTTGAATAACCCAACAAGGTGTTAGTTATGAAGGTCTTGGTAGCATTGAAGGGGGTTGAAGATATGAATAGAAAGTAAGGATAAAGGTGAAAAAAAAAGAATCCTCCATACACTTAGGCAGGTAAGAAGAAACCGGGTTCAATACATGAATCTGTCAGAAACATTAAGTTGTTGTATGACATTGAAGACAATCATTGACCCAAGGACGTTTATACTACCAACCTCCTGACACTAAAAGGTCTCTCAAATAGACTCTTGGTTTTCTTTCTACGGAGATTCACACATTTTTTCGGCCTTTCTCATTCGAGTTAGTTGATATTGAAAAGGGTGGCGTCTGCTCCAGCTCCAATCACTAAAATCAAAGTGCACTATTACGTCTAATGCTAAAAGAGAATCATTATAAATCTCAATAGGACCACTTGTCAAATTTGCTTGCTATCTCACACAATGTGGAAAACGAGAATATACTAAGAGTCTAGTATTATCTTGTAGATTTTCAGGAAACACCCTTGTGATATAAATTCACAGTGAAGATGGAACGCTTGCTTGAGCCAACATCAACAAGCTCATGGTAGGGTGACTTGTGCGATTTATACGAATTAGACTCTTGGACAAACTGGAAAGAACCACTGGTTCGAGCTCTATAAGAGAATCAAACTGTGTTCCAGTTATGCATTGACGATTGTATGATGAATTTTTGAAAATGATTAACATTCTGATGTGTCACAAAATGACTATTAAGAAGTGACTCGTCGATTGATTTTCAAATCTAATTTTTCTTTTTCAATAGTGAGACCAGTAAATCTCCTGGTTCACACTCTTATTGTACTAATTTGTCTGCTTTGAGACGTTCCTGTAAGGAGAACATGTTTGAGTTTGATGAATCTAATGCAATGTGTTAGATAGATTGCTGATACTTTAGTGGAAATCTTGTCAATGAGATTTTCTTAAATTGAATCTACCTGATCACCGGTTCGATCCTTACAGATTAATAGGGTGTACTCAAACCAAAACACGGGCAAATGACAAAGCCATATTCGTCCCCCCGCTTTATTGCTAACTGTTTTAATGCAGGATACCATAAAGATGGAGGTGAATGAGGGACGCTGATTCGGCTGAGCTCCGATTGCACTATCACGCATGCTGCATGACCTCCGAGAGCCAAAAGAACATAAGGACAGTGTTCATGCAACGCGTCAAGGTTCAATGTTCTCATAGCGTTCTGCTGACCTCTAAGTTACGTACGTGTATTTGTTTGATGTGGCGGAAGTGAGTAAGAGTCAAAGATTTGTAAAGATGATTTGAGTCACTTCTAATGAGGGCGAAACGTCTTTCTCGAAGTGACAAGTGTTAAAGTTAAATAAATTTCAAAAAGTTGGATCATTAACGCTTTTCAAGTCAACAAATCTATGATCGGTATATGAGCATGTTCGTCAGGATGTCACAAGTTATAGATTGGCAAAGTTAACAGATGGCAAACGAGATATGCTTGGTTGATGATCTCAGGTGGTCAAGATCACATTCACTAAAGTAAGGACAAGCTCAAGACCTAAAGTCTATAATTAATACTTCAAATCACAAAGTTATGATTGAAGTTAAAATAGACTAAATACTAAAGCATTGTTTGTTAGGTTTAAGTTTTGTAAAAGTGAGGACCTCCCCTGAGGGGCGAGATTGTTAGGAATACGAAATTCCTAGGAAAGTGTCGGTCGCTTCCATAGATAACTGTCGTTAGCTCGTTAAGTAATTTTTGGAAACTTATATAGTTAGTTAGACCAAGGCCCATAGATTAGTCCATTAAGCCAAGGCCCATCCACCCTTGTAAGTATAAATACACCTCTCCATGCCTTGGAGAGGTGGTTGGTTGGTTGTATGTCTCATTTTTTACTTAATGCATTTCATGTTCTCTACTTTCTCTCACTAGAAAAATACATCCTTCCTCCCACTTTCTCTCTCTAGTTCTTGGTTCATAGATCAAAAATTACTTGTATTCTACAAAAAGAGAGGTGATTTTAGTAAGAGAGTGGTTGGATGAACACTTTAGAGAGAGAAAGTAAATATGAGAGAAAATGTATTAAGTGTGTGAAATAAAATGAACAACCAACCACCTCTCCAAGGCATGGAAAGGTGTATAAATACTTACATGTGGATCATGGGCTTGGGCTTGCATGGGTTTATCCATAGGCCTTTAGCTAACTAACTATGTAAGTTTCCAAATAATACCTAACGAGCTAACGACAGTTATCTATGGAGTGACCGATACCTTCCTAGGATTTTTGTATTCCTAACACACACACATAAATAGGTTTTATAAATCCTTTGCAAATAGCTTGAGCTTTCGTAACTTAGAAAACCACGACCAAAATCGTTTCATCAGTTCTCGGTGATAGAAAAACATAAGAAATGTGATCTATATTGATTTCTTTGTGATTAACTGCTATTAGTAATTGTTAATATTGGTTTCGTATAGATCTAGGGTTTCATAAATATTGAAAGTGATTGAAAAAGTGAAATTGATTTAGGCAAAACATTTATACATATCATGCAACATGATTGGAATGAATTGATCACTAAAAATATCATTTGTAGACTAAGATCATAAGGTTTCATAACCTTAATAGGTTTTGTAAATTTAAAATATTACTTTCAGACATAAGAATAGTATTAAATTGTGAATACATGATAAAATAGGCTGAAAAATAAAACAAATACTTTTAGTTCATCATTTTTCTTTGTTAATTATGTTTACAAAAGTAACGGTTTCAGGTTTCGATTTCGTATGGGCTTATCAAAGGGTTTCGTAAATAGTATTGGACTAATGGAATTGGTTTCGTAAATGGTATTTTGGGCCAAACTGATGGGTTTCATATAGCAAAAATTGGCTTTTAGCTTGGGTTTTGGAAAACAACCTAAATGGGCTAAACTTTTTACGAATACTCAAATAGGCTTAATTGTTAAACAAAATGGCATCTTACGAAAATAAATGATAAATTTTGTTATAAAATCATATCTTTATATTGATAAATGGATCAAATGGTGATATTGTGTCCGGTTTCAACCATTTCCTGAAATTAACAGGATGAGGATTGAGAAATCTACAGACCATTCAAATATCGTATATAAGAATATGTTTTGCATAACTAAATTTTTTATTCAAGTGATCAATGATTCAAATGATATGAAAAGAGAATGAATAAACTTGGTGATTCAACTATCTGTGATTATAAATTTCTTATGTAACAACAAAGATAAAGTTTAAAGTTTTGAAAATATTGTTTCAAAAACCGTTAAAAGTGATGTATGACTTTCTTGTACATAATTGGGTAAATGGTCTAAGTCATGTCTGGTTTTGACCATTTTCTGCATTGAACAGAATAAGGAGTGAGTGGCTTAGTGACCATCTAATTATTGTTACATTAGTTTGGTTGTATAATTATTGCTTTCAAACATCTTTGGAAAACTTGTAATTTTTAGAAAAAAGTTATCTCAATTTCTATAAAAAAGGTGTATCTTTGTGTCAGAAAGTGTTACTCTTTTGTTTAAAAGTATTTTGTGAGAATATAAAGTTATACTCCTTGATTTCTTAAACATCAATGATTGTCACAACTTGTGTTTTTGCCAAGTTGATATTTTTCAAAATCAAAGTATATCTTTATTATTCTTGAAAGAGTATCATTTCACAAATGCTTTTTGGTGAGGAAATTCAAAATAGAAAGAGAGATGAAATTCATACGCAAAAAAGTAAATCAAAGTATGCTCGAAAAAGAAATGCCAGAGCATACAAAATAAGATCAAAAGAAAAAGATGAATAAAGCGCATGGCATGTGCCTGAAAAAGCAAGAATTGGCACATGAGAAAGAAAATGATCAGAATATGCTCAAAAAGAATTACCAGAGCATATAAAAACAGACAAAGTGGAAAGAGACAAAAATATTATATAAATGTGTATTAGATAAACTTTATCTCATTTCACTAATCACTTCATGTCATTATACAGTTTTCCACATGGCTCAACAAATCATTCTAGCTGCTCAACTTGTTCTCAAATTCCAAGGCATTGGGATATGCAACAATTATGATGTGCTTCAGAGTATTCCATGCTCACCGGAATGCAAAATTGTTGGACAAATTTTACTTAACCATTCGTTGAGTTATGCTCTGACTGCTACTGCCAATGTTCTAGCCGTATATCTACAACAATCCTGGAAGACAGTGAGCAAGATGCCTGATATAGAGGACACTATCATCTTTGAGCTGGATAGTCAAGAGATAGTTTACACTGTTGATATGTTTCATAATACTCTTCAACTGCTAGTGGAAACTCTAGAAAATCCATTTGCCGTACCAGCTAATATCGAGATTATTGAATTTTTCATGAATAGAGTTGGCTATCAAGGTGTTGTTGACAAAGTGAGTGATTTCTACACGAAGTTTCTTGCTCAACCATGGCAAACAATGTTTAAGGTGTTCAACCGCTGATGCTAAAGATAGCCAACCAAAGTTGCTATTTATTCACGGTGGACATACATGCAAAGTTTTAGATTTCTCAAGGAACTGATCATGTGAAGATTTTGTGGTTCATCATTGATGTTGACTTCCATAGCTTTTACTCTATCATACTTTAGTTATCTATAGTTGGTTATTAAAAAAAGTTATAGTTGTTTGTTTTTTTTAATTTTTATTTGTGTTGGTGATTTGTGCTAAGGTCACAAATCTACACGATTGTTATTTGTGTTGGTGATTTGTGCTAAGGTCACAAATTCGCACGATTGTTATTTGTGTTGGTGATTTGTGCTAAGGTCACAAATATACATGATTGTTATTTGTGTTAGTGATTTGTACTAAGGTCACAAATCCATACAATCGTGATTTGTGCTAAGGTCACAAATCCACACAATCTTATATTGTTGTTCGTGCTTCGATCACGAGTCGGTTCGTTTTTTTATTACGTTAATGTTTTGTTTTATTTCTTATTTTCTAGTTTTCTCTCTAGTTCGAGCTTTCGCGATTTTGCCGCTCGGACTGTAGGGGAGTATCAGATGGATTAGGCCTAAGCCTGATTTGTGGGTTACCATTATAAATGGTGGTCAATAATAAATCACAACCTATGGGTTTTATCATTGTCTAACAATTACTTACACAGTGGATATGTTTCGCGATACTCTTAAATTGCCAGTAGAAACACCAGATAATTTATTTGTCGTACCAGCTACCATTGAGATTATTAAATCTTTCATGAACAGGGTTGGTTATCAAGGTGTTGTTGATAAAGTAAGTGCATTCTTTACAAAGAATCTTGCTCAACTGTGGCAAACAATGTTCAAGGTGTTTAACCGATGCTTAACTACTTGAACATTTGGACATGATCAGACTAAAATCAACATTCTTTAGTTATTCCATGCTATGATCAACCGAACAAATATTGATTATGCTGCTCTTCTTTGGTGGGATTTCATGAATTGTGCACAATAAAAGAAGAATGTCATCAAGTACCCTCGTTTCACAAAGCTCATTATTGCTGATTTAATGAAGAAATTTACATCCATTCCTCCGAGACTTTAAGAAGATTATCAAGGATGATATTCCGTTGGTGAATGTTTATACTACGAGGAAATGTAACTATTCAAGGGATGCTGATTCCAGATGCATTTTTAACTGAGGAGATTCGTGTCACTGATGAACTTAAGGAGTATGAGACGGTGTTTGTTAATGTAGCCGTTCCAATGAATCAATCGCAATCGGTTTTTTCTACCCAAGGAACGCATAGGTCTACACCTAGAGCCCATAGGAAATCTACCCTTACTATTGCTAGTCCTCAGGGGAAGAAGAGGAAACAAAGTGCGGAAGAAACAAGTTCACCACAAAAATCACTGAAAATAACTATCAAATAGAAGCAGGTGGTCGAAGGAGAGAAAGATGTCAAATCATATGCTGATAAGTTTGTTGCTTCTATGATTCATGATGATGTTAATGATTCTGTAGATATGATATAGCCCAGGAGTCATAAGGAACATCCGAAAGTTGTTGATGATGATGATGATAAGGAAGAGAAGAAAGAAGAGACGAACAGTGATGTGATGGGTAGTTTAGAGACTAGGACTAAGAAGATGCAGACACCAATTTCCACAACACCTAGATCCCCTAGGATAAACTTATCTTCATATAAGAATATTGTATAGGAATTGACAGATATTGTATCACTTTCAACTCCTACTACATCTAAAGATCTACACAAGCAAAGACGCATTTCCAGCAAGTACAGTCATCTTCCACATGCGCTTCGCATGATATGCAGGCGTCAAGGATATATGATCAGGGACATGGAACAAAAATGTGTAACAACTAGCGAATTCTGGAAAGTTCATGGAAAAGTCGATCAAGTTCTTCATGAAATTGTACCATAACTTGCTGAAAGAGCCACGGATGAGTTGATTGAAAGAAATTTGAAACCTATCATAGTTGATACCATTATTCAAGATCGTGATGCTTTTCGATCTGAAGTACCTGATCTTGTTTCCAAAGAATTCGATTCACACGCACCCCAAATCATAGAAGAACTTTTCAAGAATTATGTACAAAACAATGTTATTTAAGTTCATCCTACCATAACACATCAACCGAAATAACTTCATCATCTGATCTTTAACAATAACTATATTTAAAGATGAAATCTAATCCTCAAGATCAAGCTAATGATCCAGCATTGTGGGATGTACTAAAGTCTAAGTTTGAAAAGTCTTCCACTTCTAATACTTCTTGCAATGATGATGAATTTCACTCATAAAGACATGATGACCATCAAGAAGATGATGCTCCTCCAAAGGGGGGGGGAAGAGTGAAAAGACAAAAGACTTCTAAGAGTTCAAAGTCTTCAAGGAGTTCTTCGTCGAAACGATCAGTCAAAGATTCCAAAACTTATGTATCCAAGCAACAACAGGAATGGGATGCATGGGAAGAGGAAACAATTATTGATGAAGATGAGGTGATTCCTGAAGATGAAATGTTAGCCCTAAAATATGGTGACTAATCCGGAATTACATTTATCATTTATAGTCGGGTTGGGTTAGTTTAGCTAGTCGATGTCGGGACTATAAATACCCCCTCCATACTTCCATGGAGGGGTAGAAGTTCACACTTGTAAAAGTGTGTGTGTGTGTGTTTTTCTCTTTTCTCTCAACAACACACACAACTTCCCATTTCTTATCCTTTCTCTCTAATAAACATGGCTTAATTTCTCTTTCATTTTACCATACCTCCGGATCTTATGTTCTAAGGGTGAATCTTGTTATAACAATTGGCACCAGAGCATAGGGGGAATTCGTGTTGGTAAGCCACTGATTTTCGTGTTTAGATCATGATTTTCTAGTTACTTTTTGTTCTTGGTTCAAAAAGTCAAACCCAGATTTTTGTGCTTAGATGTGTTTATGTTTATGTTTTTAAGCAAGATCTAGGCATAAGGTAACTAGTTGTGCAAGAAAAATCAAGGTACAAGGTCAAAAAGGGTGTGTTTTTGGTGATTTTGTTGGAAAAATACGTGTTTTGCTTGAAGTTGACTTTCTGTTTGAATGAAGCAGAATATGTATGTTTGAATGAAGCGGAATATGTTTTGAATGAAGCGAAACATGTTTCAAGCGAAATATGACAGGTTGTTTCAAGCGAAATATGCAATTACAAGAGAAGTATGCAATCCTGAGCAAAATATGCAACACCAAGCGAAATATGTCAAACTGTCAAGCGAAATATGCAATTACAAGATAAGTATGCAATCCTGAGCGAAATATGCAACACCAAGCGAAATATGTCAAACTGTCAAGCGAAATATGCAACATTCAAGCGAAACATGCATTAGTCAAGCGAAATATGTATACCGTCAAGCGAATGCATGCATTCAAGCGAAATATGTAAATTCCAAGCAAAATATGTCACTGCCAAGCGAAATATATCACTGCCAAGCGAAATGTGACATTTTCAAGCAAA
>BQNB010166149.1:0-11841 GCA_026074375.1 Tanacetum coccineum | reverse complement strand
ATTATGATTGTTGTATCCATGAAGTAATACCCCAGATTATCTTCCGCTGCTATATTGTAAAAATGGGGGTGTTACAGCTAGTCACCCGAACGGGGAGGTTGTTTCCCAAATAGATCTATTAAATAACATTCGCGCTCACATAATGTAATTCCCAACTACATCTATGCAATTGACAGTTCATGATAATGGGCTTAACTTGGGTTATCGCTACTTAGGCAAACATGTAATCAATGCAAAATATCCACTTGCGTCCAATTTGTAAAACAAAGCATGTTTCCACCCCAAATAATAGTAAATCAGTAAAACTGTAAAAAGTGTGAGGCTATGAACTCACCTCAAGTGAGTGATCTGATAATTTATATCAAGTGTGGGAATGCTTCACGATTATTCCCGAATGCAACCTAATTAAATATAGGTCGTATAAGTACCGAGTACTTTAATTAATAACATTATATAATCCTATAGTTGTTACATCGTACTATCGTTCGGGCTATCATAATTAAAGAGGTCATGACATGACGTACGAGGAGTTAGGACACTTTAAATCGTAAATCCAACAACTCGTCGATACGCCATCCGAAGAGGCCTCATTATGAAACTCCCTAGTATTATAGCACTTTGATAACCACGTAATATTCTATATAGCATAATCACCGACTAATCGTTTTAGTAAAATAATATTTATAAAGTGAAAACGTTTATAAATATACTTTTTGTAAAAATGACCTAGTTTTGTCGTTTTAAGTCCGTTGCTCGCGTTTCTTACGCCCACGTCTTCGTAGTAAGACGAGTGATCATAATATTACATTTTCATGTTTTTGATATTCTGCGATGAATAGTGATTTTACTGTTCACAACAGCTAGTTTGTCGTTTTTGGGTTTTAATTAGCGTAAATTTGTAATCGTAATAACTTATTCGTTTTAATCCCGATTTTAGTGATTCCTTCGAGTACGTCTTTGTTATTAAAAGATGTATTATATTTTATAAAGTTAATCCAACTGATGAATAGTACTTTTACTGTTCATAGTTTATAAAATTACTTTTATAAACTTTAATTATCAAAAACGTCCGTTTTTATTCGTTATGTTCGGGTTTTTAGCTGATTCTTTCGGGAGTCGATTCTAATTAAAAGTTATATCATATTTTGATGTTTTAAAAAATAAGAGTTTCTTTAATGAATAGAGCTTTTATAAATCGTTACACCTTTACACCTTAGCCTACCCTGTTAGATTAAGTTTATTTTACAGTTTCTAGTTGCTTAAAGTGTAAAGTTTGCATTTCCCGAGTCTTGTGTCTATTTTGGTATGGTTGGAATAAATTTGCACATCACGAATGGGAATGTATATTATAGTCAAAACTCATGTATTTTACTACCATCGCAATTAATGGTACGTCCGAAGAATGAAGGAATTATCGAATGAATTATCCGGAATTATTATGATCGTGAAGATGGTGAAACTACACCGAGTTTCGTAGTATAGTGTTAGCAAAAAAAATCAAAAAAATTAGAAAAATCATAACAAAAAAGAGAAGGAAAGTTTGAAGATAATCGTTTCGTAACTACCGAAGGAATTACATGAAGGATCGATTATTCGTTGATATAAATAGACGATGTAGAGTATTGTATAAAGTGGAAGATATCGTCACTTGCCTTGTAAAGTATGTAAAGTATCGGATGTTTGGGAAGTTGACCATTACAAGAACGTCAACTTAGGTTGTTGTTTTTGATCTATGATCAAGACGTTGTAAATAGTTGTGTCTTTATCATGGTAACGATCGGGAAAAAGTGTCTAGCAACTTATATTTTAGACTTAATCTATTTGTTTCGTAATTTTTATTTAACAACAATTTATTTCCCTTTCCTAATCATTAACCATGGGTTTTACGCGAATGAGGATGTGATCGAGCGTGCATGCCTATTCCGTCGTTACGGCCATGTATGCATGTCTCAGCTGCCTTGTTGGTTTATTACTATTGGTGAAAGTTAGAAGATCCATACCCTATATTACTCTACTATTCCTGCTCTTTAGCTTATTCGAATGACGATGTGATCAAACACACATGTCTATTCCATAGTTACGGTCATGTATGTGGGCTTCAGCTGCCTTGTTGGAGTGGTACTTCTGGTGAAATATTGAAAAATGATCAACCTTAAGCCTTATCATACACACCCATGATTAACCAATTATAAAACTTGTTACGTCCCTTAGCTTTAGCGGTGGAGATGTGTATCTTTGCCAAGCTTATGATAGAATACTCATCACGACCGAGCAATTGAGCGAATTAGTTACATGTTACCACATAGATTAGTTGAGTGATTTGAGTGTTTTTATCTTCCTATTTCGTGAGGTGTTTGGTATGTACTGTAATAATAGATAAAATAAATGTTTAACGAAATATCCTTATGATATATTTATTATAAACTTCTTAGCTACTTGAGGACAAGTAGGATTCAAGTGGGGGATATTTGATAACATCAAATAACGTCTATTTTATAGCATCATTTATCCCATGTAATTAACCCATTTTGTATAATTATTGCAAGAATTGTTACTTAATTGTTTATATTTAAAAAATTGCAAGTAATTATGGGTACTTGGGTTTAATATTAACAAAAGGGCGCATTATGGAGCTTAACGAAGATATTTGAAGAGTATACTATTCTGACAAAACCAATATGCCGTATCCATCAAGAAGAACGGCTATCACTTGCCTAGCACTCAACCAAAGACCACAATAGAAACATGATCAATACACTGTATCTAGAGAAGACCAATACGCCGTATTGGAGATATAGTATGTGAATATTCTGGAAGATATTAAACGTGGTCCCTACTCCAAGAAACCCTAATACGCCGTATCCAATATTCTGGAAGATATTAAACGTTCGGTGTGTGTATTACCTGGTGGATCATTGGGCTTACCACTTAAATTAATACTAGTAGTGCTTCACTTGTACGACAAGAAAAATTGTAGTCTTGGACTTCCTTATTTGGTCACCACCTCGCTTTTATTGTGGTGCCTGGACAGACCTTTTTCACCAACGTGTTATTTTAACTAGTCTTGACCAACCCCCGATGCCACTAGACTAAAACAACAGGTCCGGACCAGAACCATCCTTCGATCGTCCAGCTATCTCCGGACTACCGTTTTAGCATCGGGTGCTTATATCATAAGTCTCTTCAAAGGGGTAAGTTTAATTGTGACCGCCTCCTTTAGATGGTCTGGACCTGAGGTTTGCTCCGGAGGTTAGCTTCAGAGGTCTGCTCTGGAGGTCTGCTCCAGAGGTCTGCTCCATAGGTCTGCTTTGGAGGTCTACTCCGGATGTCTGTTCCAACCTAGCGTGATTTGCTCTGTCTATCTTTGGGATTAAGAGTAGCTGATTGTGTGGAAATCATAGAATACCAATTGTGGAAATCGTAGAGGAGGGGTGAATACGTTTCCATTTAAAAACTTAAAAATATTTTGTATCAAATTATCCATCAAGTTAGATGCAATATGATAAGTGCGAATAATGCATCTATATCCACTAGAACTTGTCATAACAATATAAGCACAATCAACACACATATAGATCTAATGCAAATATAAATGTAAGGCGATAAGGTAAATAAAGATGTAAAGAGAAAAGTAAAAGAAAGTACAAACTGGATGGGATGATTTATAGTGATTCGGTCATGAAGCACCTCTTCGCCTTACTATACTTCCCGAGTACCCAACTCGAGAGTTACTTCACTAGTCAACAAGCTCCCTTTAGGCAGAGAAAATCAAACACAACTAAGCTTACACCGATTTCTGACACTAAGCCAAATGTCAAATTCTAATCCTAGCTAGAACCAATCTATCACAACTAACCGCACTACTTCACAACAATTCACAACTTCTCTTCACCATACAACTTTACTTTACTTAACGACTTCACTTCACTTCATGACTTCACTTTACTTCACAACTTTACTTCACCACTTCTTCACTACGATTCACAACTTCTTCACTAGGATTCACAACTTTACTTTACTTAGACACTACTGTGATCACACCAATCTAACACTACTTACTAAGATCACCCCGATCTAACTATACTTCTTATGATCACCACGATCTTACAACTATACACACCATGATCACCATGATCTAACTATTACACAAGTTTGAAATACATGGCTCGGATCTAGTACTTGTGTGTAAGACATGCATGAATTCACTAACTACATAACTTCTGTATCTTTAATGAAACGAGAGTTTTTTCTCTTGCACTTAGGAGGAATAAGCTAGAACTCAACTATGGAACCAAATGCTGTATAGATTCATGAATCAACAGGTTTATTAGAATATGTGATGAGATGTAATAAGAAACTGATTTTAAGACAGAAAGAAAAGGTGCAAAAGGTTGGAAAATTAGTAGGGAATAGTCCGATATTTATAGGCAAACTGAGGGAATCTTTTTGTCTGGGCGGTCCCCTTAATTAGGGTGCCGGTCCCCTTAATAATTAAGGGGACCACCCTTATAATTAAGGGGGCCGCCCAGGCCAGACGCTCCTTTTTTTTGTCTTTGTTGGAACAATTCTAGCAGTTTTTAGGTAGAAAATTTAAATTCAAAATATTTATTTTGAATAAAATATTTCTTTTAAATCTAAAAATGTTTTGTAAAAGTTATAAAAATGTTTGTGACATTTTTATAAAAAATGTGAGATTGAATAAAAATTCCTTTGATCATAAAATGCTTTAGGCATTTATTTATTCATAACCTTAAAGTGAGTACGTCGGTGCAAACTTTGTTAAAGCAAAACTTGAGACCGAAGATGTTGTCGTATGAAGGCATTGATGAATTTGTGATCATGAGTAACTTAAGCACTTTACGTTATGTGTTATAGGTTACATGTTTGTCATCACCAAAACATGAAGAGAATGTATAGTTTAAATATCGTAATATTTCTACCAACAATTTTAACAATCTGTATTTTAAAGTCATTTTATGACGTAATTTAATTCACTATTTATTTTTAGTCTCGTACGCGTTTGCTTTTAATTTTAATCGTTTAGTTAAATCACGTAAGCTAAAAATTTTCATTCAACGTAAACGGGCATCAAACAATTAAATGTTTATGTCAAGCAAGTGTTAGATAATTATTTAGAGGATAATTATTAACTTTGAACATTTATTTATTATTAAGATGACGTAACGTGTTTACGTTTTCTCGATAAAATACATTTAGGCATACCCAAAACCATCAAAACTTATCTACGCTTCAACAAATACCCATTATTATACCCAATATTCAAAGTTTTATAAAACTTCACCCATGTTAACATTTTTGGTAAAATTTTACATAAAATAAACGAACTAGAACATACACCTTACAAGTATTACATCTACACTTAATCTATGCATCTCCTAAACTACAAGTATTGTAAAAATAACAACATAAGATATCAAAAATCATTTAGTACTCCATCCCTTCCCTAATTTTTGGTGCAAGAGTGATCCAAAGGGGACCAAGAGCACACAAGTTACCAAATTGAACTTGTACAACATACGACTCATTAAACCTAAGACCATGACTAGTAGAATTTGACCAAGAAATAGCCTAAAAAACCCTCATCTTGTCCCTTAATACTTCTACAGTGGGTCTTGTACTATGAGTCAGGAGTCTAATATATAAGGGTGCTAACTGCAGAACAGGGCAGAGCACACATCACTCATTTATTTTAAGCAAAAACTCACAATCTCTCTTGATTGCTTTCCTCGACGCCCTAGGGGGAGCCACGGGCTTTAACAAACACCCCTTACCAATCCATTCAAAGTACTTAGTACGTCACATCGACCTATCATTAATTAGGTTGCATTCGGACATTATCATGACGCATTTTCATTTTGTGATTTACTTTGTTGATTCATTCACTCAAGGTGAGTTTATAGCCCCTCTTTCACTTGTTTTATATTACTTTACAAATCTCGGGGGAGAATACATGCTCGTTACAACTTGTTTACACATACATTTACAATCTCTTTTACATACTTGATTGCATACTTGATTTCGTAACTCATTACAAACTCGTTACAACTTTATTATACACTCATGTTTATATCTCGCAATGGGATACAATACTTGTTATCACTTATGGACGCAACAATTTTACTTTTATGATTACGGATTAGCTTAGGTTGCATGAACTATGAATTACTTGGAGGGTAAGCGCGAATGTTATAAAATAGATCTATTCGGGTGTGACAGCCCCGTTCGGGTGATTAGCTATCACTAGGCAAACGAACGTTATAGCATGTCGGAGCAAGGAACGACATTTACATGAACATGAACATTTACGGTGCCTTGAATAAAGTGGCATACATATAAGTCTACGCAGCAGTTTCATGAACTTAGAATAATCGTAATCATTGTTTTATACACACATGAATATTTACGTTGCCTTGAATAAAGTGGCAATACATACTTTGAACAATGGTGGTCTAAACTATACTTAACTTTTTGTGACTATTGTATGACATACAATAATCATAACATCTTTGATTTCAACATTTAAGCATACAATTTTGGTAACTATTACACAAATTGAAATGGTCATATACTCTTTACAAATCTTTGATCCAACTTTTGTACTTACAAAAATTTATGAACTCACCAACTTTATGTTGACACTTTTAAGCATGTTTTTCTCAGGTGAATTAGATGCTTGACATACATGATGTGCATTGGAGTCTAGACTATACAAGACTACATTAATAGATTTCTACAAACAAATCTCGTTGTATTATTTCAGTCTTACATTATTGATGCAAACTTTAGGACCAACATTATAAGAAATTTAGATTTTGGTTAAATCAGATCACTTTTCAAACGACTCATTTAGAGGTCGTTCTCTCATATCTTGTGCAATGTACTTATGAAGTAACACTCCCGGACATAATTCCGCTGTGACCCAATTTGGGGGTGTTACAACAATCTCCCCCTTTTTGATGATGACAAAATATGTAAACTATAATTTATAGTAAAATGTATAAGTTACTTGTTTACACTTCTTCTCCTCCTTTTGTCAAAGCAAAAAGGTGGACTCTTAGGCGAGACTTTTATTACACTTCAATCCTTGAAACAAATAGGCGAGCTTGCATTATTCCAAGTGAAGACTTGCTACCCTTAAGCTTATTTCACTCCTATGACACTTGCATCCCATTGTATATTGACTCTAGTGGATCCATGGATCAAATTTGTTGCAAATTCTTAACCTACATCAAGGGTTAGTTTCGTGCAACCTAATATATATAGGACGAATTAAAAGGGTGGAATAACACATATCAAAGAAATACGTAGAAGTCATTAAAATAAGGGTATGCAACTCCCCTCGTTTAATGCGTCACCCCCTGTTAGGGCAACCAAGGAATCAAATCTACGGAAGTGTGCTACATAAAAAATTATAGAAAAGTGCACATATATATCCAACAGATGATACTAATAATAAATATAGCAATACACTAACAGGGAACAAGACATGCATATCTTAGATATATGCACTCTAAACTATGACATTTTAAAAGAAAACTTAAAACCTAGACATATGCACTCATTGTTTCAATAACAACAACCTAAATCCATGATAAAAGGAATCATGACGTATACTTAAGACATGATAATATTTAGGAACCAATGATAAAGTTCGACGGGCACATGCTAAGGACTAAGACTTGACCGACACCCTTCGGTATAATACCAACTTTAATAAATGAGAACAAAATTAGTTTATTGATTGACACACTATTATTATGAGAATGCCATGAACGTATTTTGATTGACATGTTCCTTATGGTATCATCATCAAACCAAGATGATGATATGGATTTGAATAGACTAAGGGTTGTATTGAGAGATTCCTAAATCCTCAAGGTTTCTTTGTTAAGCATTATGTATGCTTTTCATGTTTGGAGTGTTTAAGGATAAACTTTATCGTAAGACTTTAGATCAAACTAAATATTGATGATAAGGATGATTTAAGGAGGGAACATAAATAAAAAAGGATGAGCATAAATGGAAATGGCGAAGTGTTGACAATATGTTGAGTTTGAGGAGTTTTTTTGGTAGTTAATGTTGATGGACAAAGGTGAAAATATGAAAATGGTGTAAGAGAAGTGAAAGACTTGACATTTTGATGACTTAACAACACTTGAAGATTGAATGTCTTCTTTGTGTTCTTCACTTTGCTAAAAAGTGGAAATGATTAGATGAAAAATGAAAGACACGACATTGTGATGACTCAACAACACTTGAAGATTGAATATCTTCTTTGTGTTCTTCACTTGCTAAAAAGTAGAAATGTTGAGATAAGACGCGTTTCATTACGAAATTCACTTGACTTTTGACAACATAGGCACAACATAATGCTATATGAATTGATCAGATATGATGATGAAAACGCATTTCATTATGAACTACACTTAACTTTTGACAACATAGGCACACATGCTTATAAGTGTCAGGAAATGAAGATGAGACGCATTTCATGGTGAAATTCACTTGTGGGGAATGGTTACATGGTGAATCTTCTTGTAAAGATGACTAGGTGGATGAGCTCAAGATATGTCAAGTGGGAAAGGTGACTCATTATTACATAGTTGGTTTTTCTAGTGAAAAAGAATCACATATAGTGAGTTCTTGAAGAGCATTATAGGTTAAAGGATATATTGTGAACAAGTGTTTTTCCTTCCCTTTTAATTCATTCTCATCCATACATAAATTATAAAAAGAATAAATTAAGAAAAATAACGCCGGAAGTGATGACAATGTCATACACATGGCGGTTACATAGATAATACGAAGAACTTCATCCACGAAGTATGATAGCTCTCTCGAGAGTTGCGAAAGTTCATAGAACAATCAACACCGACGCGGTATCGAGGATGTCTAAAAGGTGGTAGCGGAAATTGTGACGGAAGATGGTTAACCCATCTATATAATATAAGAGGCTGATTAAGGTTTTGGTGAAACAACTTATACATGAACAATGAGTGACATTTTAATTTGCATTTCACAAAATAAAAATACTTAAACATTTAGGATGAGAAAGAAAAAGTTGTCAAGATTATCGAATGTATTTTAAAAGTAACAAGAACTAAAAAAAAGAGAATGCCACGTTTATGAGATTTGTTTCATCATTCCTAGACCTAGACTTAAAAAAAATTAAACGGTTCACGTTTGAGTGGTTTGGTGAGGATGTCAGCGATAGTGTCTTCCGACGAAACTTTTTCGATGAAGATATTTCCTTTCAGACATTGTCACGAAGGAAATGACGACAAATTTTGATGAGTTTTTAATCCTAAGATCGATAGATAATGTTCGATCCTCATTGTGTATGAGGTGAGCATGGCTATAAACCATCGTGACATTCCTAAGGGGATGGAAAGGACTAACGGAAGTGAAAGTACTTAGTCTTAAGGTGTGTATATTAAAGAGGCTACGAATCACTTATGTAGAAACTCATAAGACCTTTGTCACACGAAGGTTGATGTAAGCTTTTAGCTTTAGGAAAAGCATTTTAACATATGTTGTTAAAAGGCTTAAATATGAATTTTCGGATATGACCTTTAACGTTTGTGATCGCAAGTTAAAGATACTTGAATATTTCGGATGAAATATTTAAATTGTCAAACCTACTTGGAGGAGTGTTAGATATGTATCTAACTTTTCCTTGACAAAAGAGTGGATTATTTGGAAGAAGGCGAGATGATGATTAAAGGAATGTGTGGGTGAAGACTCTAGGAGATATAAGACCATTTTACGACTCTTTTGACATTTTAGATTTGTGACATAGACGCGAAGAAAAATATTCTAGTGTGAGAAAAAAATATACCTAGATGCATAAGACATATATTTATGGAAATATAAGTTTATCCAAGCATGCATCGACACAATGATCAACGAGATTAATGTGTACGACTCTATGGCATTTAAACGTCAATTGTCATACATTAAACTGACATAGTGTAGGTGTACAATCAACACGTAAGTCATATAAAATGACACATACAAAACATGATAATTTTAAATGTAATCGTCATGTAAAAACATGTTAGCATTTAGCATTTAGCATTTAGCATTTAGGAGCATGTGTCATTTACATAAACTAAGAGATATTTTATCTAAATTGCTAGAAAAAGACAAGAGCCTTTAGTATAGACATGCATTCAATAGCTAAGCAAATAAACGTTGAGCATCAAGATAAACATGAAGGCATATAACTATATTACATGGGAGCAAGTTATCATCTTGAAACTTCAAAGCACATATGTGAGGTGCAGGTTGTCTAGATTGACTAAGGAGAAACCTAATATCTACTTGCTTAATGTGCACTCCTGATGAGATACAAAGTCTATCAATGTAGACTATCATTGGGAATATTTAGGAAGAGCCATTTAATTAAATTAGAGAATGAATATGAGACTATTACTAGTGGTGCTCAATTCAGGCTAAACATGACCATTTTTACGGGTTATATCACGAACCCAACTTCACTCTTAGAAGCAATTCAACCGTTAGGTCGAATTGAATTTCTAGTGCAATAGATTCTCTAGTACTCATTCTCATGTTAGATAAAATAAAATACCTATATTTTCCTAATGAAGTGTAGCAAAGATGAAATTTGTATTGTCTCTTCTTACGAGGCCTAATATGACTCAACTAACATGCTTTAATTCCAGTTCGCATAATCCTAATCAAGATGTGTGGAATTCTAAGGTTGAATGAGAGAGCAATCAAGTTGTTGTAGGTATAAGAAAGAATGAGTCATCTTGGACCTAAGAGAAGGCTAAAGAGTGATAATGTGTAGTGCTCTATATTAAGAGTGTTCAAAGAATGCACCTTTGCATGTCTTATATGAAAGAAATCCAATTAAGGTTATTTACCTTAATATATCTTGTGAATATATTTTTGAAGAAATAATGATGATTAACTAAATTTAAGTTACATGTATGTTGGACTAAAGGAAGATGATTAAATTTGATGCCATAGGGCGGATCTTCCTAAACCGAAGATGGATCTAGGACGTAGGATCCATCGATCCATAGAGGTGCCAAATTTGGACAAGGATCATTTTTCCATTATTTGGGAGATGGTATTGATATTAGGTTATTAGGAGAAGCTTATATAAGTTATAAGGGTTCTCGGTTTGAGTTTTCGAAAATGACATCCAAGACTTGCTTATCAAGTTGGAGTACTTATGAGTTTCCCGATGGAAATTCATAAGTCGTCAATCCTACTCAGAGTGTGTTAAGTTTTGCATGTATAATTTGACCATAGATAATAACATGAACATTTGAACACTTTAGACTCAATGAAACATCTTCATTGCAAGTGTGAGTTTCAATTTGATGACTCATCTTGTTGTCTTGCAATCGACTTCGTGACTTCATGTAATAACTAAGGATGGTTAAACATGTAGACTCAAAAAAATATCTATGGTCATTTGATTGATATTTCTGTGATCTAGATAAATCTTAGTCTCGATTTCATGTTCATATTCTAATTTTGTAATTAGATTGAATAATGAGATTAATTATCGTTTGAATAATAATCATCTTCATATTCAAAATCCTCTTATGATCACTTATTAAAAGAAAGCACAATAATGGTTTGTGGAATATGTTTAATTATTCATAGTCCTAACCTTAGATGGTTAAAGGGTTCTCATTTGGTGAAGAAGAAATATTATGCTTATTTGGTAAAGTAAGAGAAAGTTTTGATAAGAAGAGAATTTGAGTTTTGAATTTTGAGTTGTGTTTTGAATTGTTTGAGCAAAGTTACACATGTTGTGCATTTGCTCATGTTTGGCTTTTC
>BQNB010166148.1:0-14143 GCA_026074375.1 Tanacetum coccineum | reverse complement strand
TCTTTCGAGCTAGACTTTTGTCTTGCATCTTCGAGTGACCGAAGCTCCTTTGTTCGGGTCCATTTATGTGATCCTAACAAAGTATTTTAGGGATATTAAGGTTTAGTATTTTTAGGATTAGAGTCCATGTTTAAGTCTAATTTGTTTCCTTTTTTTTCTTTAAACCAAACCGGCCGATCACCCTTTTATTTTCTTTATTTATTTATTTTAATTTATTTATTAATTACATATTTACTAACATTACCTTAAGTTTTTATAAAAATCTAAGCTTATTTGCGCATACCTTTTCGCGTAAACGCAATTTACTAGATTTTTAAAATAAATAACTTTTCATTTTTATTTAACCTAACTTTCCAAAAATAGAAATTTACATTTCCTTTTTATTCTAACTACTAACACCTATTCATACCTAATATTACTAACACATAAATACGTATACGTAATAATACTTACACGATAAATCACTAAAACGCTTAAATCACAAAATCATTTCCTTGTCAACAAAAGTGAACGAAATGAATTCAACCAATCTCACCACCATTCCAATCTCATTGAGATGATCACACTCAATAGATTGACTACCAATTTCTCACATAATCCACATAAACGCATATAAACACATATAATCGCATAACCCATTCATTGCAACAGATACATAAGTCAACACTAATAGTTTGACTAACCTGCTCAAGTCATGGTTGTCACAAAAAGAGATGAGGAGCGTCATCCTTAGATTGAGTTCAAGCTTGGTCAATTCACCTTTAAGCTAACCCCATCTCTACTCTCTCAAATCCTCAAAACTCCTCACGCTCCAGAAACTTTTTACACAACTGAATGGTCACTAAACTCTCTTGATGATCGTCCCAAAAGCAATTACTTTAGCCCTAAACATGACCTCGTCAAAAAGGCCATCACTACTCCTAGAACCACTAAAGCTCAACTTCTAAGAGACCCCAACAAACTCTACATTGATGACATTCGTCCCGATTTGAAAGGATGGGAACTTTTCTTTAAGGAAAATTTATGTTGCTTTATTGACAAAAGAAACATGGTAAAAGCATGCACATCATACATGCTTTACTACCTAACCATCAGAAGAAAGTTCAAGTTCACTTCGATGATCATTTATCGAATGGAGGAAGTCATAAAAAAATGCAAAGGCCCCATGCCTTTTGCCATGGTTTTGACCCGTCTGTACAATCATATCCTTACCACAAACCCTTATGCCATTGTCCCAATTGCTAGGTTCACATTTCATAAACATGTCATAGATTCTCTAGACATTTCAAGAAATCCTATCAAAGAAAAGGGAAAGAAAATTACCTCTCCCTCAGTCATCTCCTCTTCATCTTCATCATCCGATGACAATGAACAATCATCTTTTCTTGAGTTCTATGATGAGCTATCTGACAGTGAGGATCTAACCAATGTCTAACGAGAGAAGAGAGGAATGTTTAAATGCTTGAACCGATATGTTGGCACCATCACCAAGTACCTGGAGAATCAAAAATGATTATGCTTGCCTTATGTCTATATGGTCTTGTGGTATGTGATAATTTGCATCTTGTTAAGATATTGATGAATTGAAAACTTTGATGTATGTTGAAACTTAGTACCCACCAGATGTTGTGTTTTATGGATATTATTATCGTATGTTTTATGACATTTGGTAGAAGATAATGATGCTTGCATGATAATTTGTTTTGTGTTTTGGGTATAACTTAATGTTCTGGTCATTTTTGTTGAAAGTTGCAACCCACGGATCCACCATATGGTAGACCCGTATGTTGTATTGGTAGATCCGTGGCTCACTCAATCCAGGCGCCAACATTTGAATTTTCTTGATTTTTAAATTTTTCTACTTTATCTTATAACCATGCTATATGATACTATGTGGGATCTTAAACCTTAGGATATAACATGTTCTCCATATAATCTAAGAACCATTATACAATTCATATCACCACTTTCTCCTTATAATCATCATCCTCAAACACCATTTTCTTCACATCTTCTCCACTTTTCTCATTTCCAACCTTACCAGTTCATCACTATGACTAGTTCATCCAAAACAAATTCACCAAACTTTAAAAGAAAAACCGCAAGAATGAGTGTCAAGTATCTAAACTATGTCAATCTCACATCCTCAAGTTAAGAACAACCAAATGAGAGAACTCCTTCACCACCTCCTAAAAATAAATCCCTTTCACCACCTCAACCTTCATCAAAATCCATCTCTAGCAAAACCACACACTACACCTCTTCATCATCACCAAGTGAGTCTCCGACACCAACTCACGTTGCACCTCCGCCTAAACATCGTTTCATCATTCCGATAAAACTAGAACCTCAAGAACTTCCACCACCTCAAATGTCACCAAATGATCCATATGCACAAACCATGGATAATTAGCCATTGTGCCCTTCCAATCCATCTCCACCACCATGTGTCTCTCGACCACCTCCTGATTTTCTAAATCCACCACCCGGATTTGAACCATTGCCATCAACCCAACCTTTGTTTGTTAACATTAACAACAACACACCTCTCCTCCACAACAATGCACCTCCACTTGAAAACATTCACCATCCACCACCAAATCTTGGAAATTAATATTTTCCTAATCCTGCAAACATCTTGGATTTTGTTCATCCAAACAACATGCCTCACCTCCACAACATGTTTGGTCAATGTTGTAGCATCACAAGGCATGAAATCCAAATGCTCTGAAACCATGTCAACTACATGTTCTCATACATTCGACACCACCTCGGCTCTTCATTACACCCACCTTATTAGCCGCACAACCATCTCACCTCACCCCTTAGATTATATGGGAAAATATTTTTTATCCCAAGATTTAGGGTTTTTAATTGTTTTCTTTAATTTTCTAGTTTAAGATTATCATGTAATAGCTTTTACGCCAAATTTTATGTTTTATCCCTTATTATGGATTCAACATTATTTTCTCTTATTGTGTTGATGATGGATCTTCATTGTGTAAAATGTATATGTGTGCACTAGTGATTGTCATGTATATATTTGCTTGCCTACTAAATTTATTTTGTAGCAACGCATCTATAGCTCGATTACTTGGTGCCCTAAGCAATGGGGAGTATACACCAAGGCAGAGCACTTACATCTAGTCTTTATTGTTTTTTACTTTGCATTCGTTACCAAGTAACATAGCATTCATCAAAACAAGACATGCAAGGAAGGCCTCTACAACACTTTTTGCTTCGACATAAAGGGGGAGAAGAAATGTAAACTCATCCACTAAATACTTATTTAGTAACTTTTAAATAACATGAGTTTATATTTTTGGTCATCATTAAAAAAGGAGGGGATTGTTAATACAACTATTCAGCAAAAACGATATTTATATTTAATGATCTTCTTGTTTTGATAATAACAAATATAATTTCATACTATATAAAAGTTTACATAAACAAGTTATTTAGTCGAAAGTTTACTTGACGCTGACAAATCACTTAAGGTATGAATATGACATTATTAAACATGGTTAATGATCAAAGAAAAATATTATCATTTGCATAAAACTTTTCTATTCAAATTATTTACATTTGACAAAGGTTTATTTATAAGTAGTTATATTAATCATGTAAGACAAAATAAGATTAACCATAAGTGGAAACAATCTTTCCAAATATTTCCAAATATTCCCAAATATATAAAAATCTTTCCTTATTGGTGATAAGAAATATTTTTTGTTCTAGAAGATTTATTATTAAACTAGTTTTTATTAAGTCAAAACAATTATTTATATAGATTTGATGGTTAATCATAAATTTAATACATGTTTCCCAGCTCCTTGGAGGATCCAACATAACAATGGTACGAATCTAGGGCTTTGGTAGATACGTGGGGGTCGCAAGTCAGCTGTTTTGGCGACAGCATTTGAATTTCAAAGGTTTGCCTATAAATAGCAACCTTAAGTCTTCATTTTAGACAACTCTTGTAAAATATTTTTCACATACATCTTTTATCTTTTATATTCTTTGATCATTATACTTGTTACATAATCCATTACAAGTGATCAACTCATTTCACTCTTTAGTGAAGAACACTCATGAAGACGTCAAGCTTCAAGTGTTAATAGTTTAGTTGTGTCATGACGTTTGTGATAACCATTCATCTTGTATATCTTGTGTTGTGTGTTGTGTGTATCATATGTGTATGATAGGTTAGTATTTAGGCCATAAAATACATAGTATGTTAGATTGGTTCTATCTCGAAGTAGAACTCGTTATTTAGCTTAGTACCGAAAAAAGTGTAAGCGACGTGTACGGTTTTCTCCGCCTAAAGGGAGCTTGTTGACATAGTGAAGATAACTCTCAAGTTGGGTACTTAGGGAGTGGAGTAGGGCGAAGAGGAGCTTCGTAGCCGAACCACTATAAATCATTGTGTCATTGGTTTGATCTTTCTTATCTTTACTTGTTTATATTTCGTAGATTAGTTACTTACTTATCGCATCGCTATCATATACACTTGTGAATATCTTTTGAGTTTACATAAGTCGACAATCTAAGATTTAATTTTAAAACAGTAAAAACTATTCAACCCTCCCCCTTCTAGTTTCCACAAATATGATTACAGGGTACCCGCCGCCGCATTACGCGGGTACCCTGCTAGTATACACACACACACACACACACACATACACACACACACACACATATATATATATATATATATATATATATATATACATATATATATATATACATATATATATATATATATACATATATCTTTACATTATATATAAAAGGATGTATGCCACATCATAATGCCTACTAATCATCCCATAAAGCCATATCATCATGAAATTTCTATCAACATGTTACTAAAATTTGGTTTTGTAAATGTAAACAACTATTACTTTAAAAAACATCATAACCACTAGACCAACATATATAAACTAATGCGAATAAATATTACTTTAAAATTCGGTATCCATGTATCACTTTAATTCTTTTGAGATAAGTTTGGAAGAATAATCACGCCTGATATCACGCTATATCAAATCCATAAACACAAAGGCCCGATCAATCAATTTCATCTTTATCCCCTTGGATTTTAATCTTTAACTTATTATCTTAAGCTGGAATCTCTACATAAGATCTACTTTTGTGCTTGCAGATTGTTTTGAACAATGAAGATAAAAAGGAAACATATGCTACAAAAGTTGCTGAATTTGATCTTGTAATGCAGGTAAAAGCTACGCATTTGTCTCTTGTGAAGTACTATGTGTGTCAATATGTTTTTTTATGTATCGAACATGGAATTTAATGTTTAAACTTAACTGTAAACTTGATTCCAAATGTTTTGTAGACAACTAAAGCAGGAACTCATGATTCAGAAGCATGTCTGAATGAAGGAACTTGCATCCTATTGGGTGGATATAGGTGAGCCAATATCTTTTTCTAAATCTCTCCAGTTTTTTTTTTAGGTGGTTTGCATATTAGTGGTTAAAGGATGGGATGTGGAAGATGGTTTTTAGACGTACTTTTGTTGCTTAAAGTACTGAGTTCTAATTGTAAGATAGTTTAATGTTTGAGTGTTAAACTTCTGAGTAAGCTAGGATTTATAGGTAAAAAGATCAAAAAGAACATTTTGTAATAGAGGAGAGATGTATAGTGAAACTGGAGTAAATGAATCCCAAACATAGTTAAAAAGAATGATAAGTCAGTAACTTAATGTTACCCTTAGATAATAAGTTTTGTTGCAGCTGTCTGCTGGTATATGATATGTTAAAGGTAAGCACTTAATTTTTTTATGAACCATTTATTTGATTTCCAATGTTTTCTATTACGTTTTCTTTTAAATGAGGTTTGGACTTATTGAGGTTGAACTTGATGTATATTGGTGGTTCAGTAGAGTCTTAGTCTAGCATTTTTGACCCTCTAACATTACATTAATTTGTGCTTGCGACTTTACGCATGAACCAAGGTGCTTGCTTTAGGAACCAAGGTGCATTTCTCTGCACTCCTGTACTTATATTATAAAAACTAATGAGTTTACTCTATAGACTAAGTTGCTTTACAAATTTATACAGGGAAGCATATGGTAACCCATTACCCGCTCATATGACATGTGTATCTTAAAAGCGACCACTTACCTACCCATATATTGGTGAAGTTGTCACACATAGCGAAAGCTTTTCTTTAGAGCGGTCATAGTCTACATAGAATAAATTATATGCAATAATGTGTAATTTATTTTACAGGGTATTAGGAATGTTTGTAGTGCTTCTGTTCATACCAACCAGTGAGAAAAACAAATAGGGGTTAGCTTTAGCCAGGTTAGTTTATTCTCTATGCCAATAAATAAAGTGATCTTATAAATCTAAATTGCTACTTTTTTGCATCAAAATTTTGTTAGTGCTTTTTTAAAAAATTTGCTGCATATGATGACTTTACAAGTTTAATAGAATAAAAATGTGACACCACTAGGCATAAGTCTGAATGCTCTTTCTGGTCATGATTCTTTCTACCGAACAATCATTTGGAGGCAATTATGCAATTTCACGGTACTATAGTATGTGTACGTCGTTACTAATGCACAATCATTTCTGTCAATTATAGATTATTTCTTCTATGTTAAGTGTGGTGGTTCATTCTGCATTTCTGTAGCAATACACACATGTACTATGTAGCACTTTTAATCCGTGCCAAGTATCTGCACTTTTGTCTAAATAAACTCTTATTGCACAAGTATGCAGGAGATTAGTTTGCTCATACTTTAGGGCATAGAAAAGTGAAGATAAAGATATGTCATGTTATTATTTGCTTCTTATACTATCCTCTTCCGTTTATAAAAAACAATTTTGCAATATTCTTAGCAGGGTTCTAAACATTGGCAATATTCTAAGCAATATGTAGGTTTTTGATAATTGTACGATAAAGCATAAGATATAGTATATGTTTGTGTCTATTAGAAACTTCACAAAACAAAAGGTTATCTATTAGTCCATATAAGACATAGCCTAAAAGGATGTTGGCTTGGTCACATGTTTCAATGTTTTGATTATTAACAATATACTGAGTAGTATTTTTTTCTAATCAAATTTTGACACACTAAGTAGTAAAAATCTGGACAAGATTATTGTATTTAGGTTGACTCGACACATTCAACTTTTTCTTAGTTACTCAAACCGTCACTTGCTACGTCTATGTGCATATGTGAAAATCTGTGTGTCGAAAAAAATTTAATTTATAGAACCACATGGTACAAAACATCCCATGATTTTAGATGATAGATATGCTAGATGAAACCTAAAAGGATTGCACTTCAGTTAAGGATTGCACTTCCTATATAGTTCCAACCACTCCCTTTTATTTTTTTCTCTTATTTCTTTTATCTTAGCTTAGGTATAGGGAAAGAGTTTGAAGACAACAATTTGCTACAACAATATCAGATGCTTGCTTAGTCATTGATGCATGGGAACCATCAGTGAAAGAAGAGCTGTTGAAGAACTTCTACGACAATGAACTTATATCTTATCACCAGATATTTGATGGAGCTGGTTTGTTTTTTCATAATTACTTTACACTCCATGTCTAACTATTGGTCTTTTATTCTAACTTGTTTCTTTTCTTTTCAATTTTTGGGATCCCATCAGAACTAGCAAAACTAGATAAAATAGAGATGAGATATGCTTGCGCTAAACACCGTTTAAGTACAAATGAGGAGATATGGAAAATCTTTCCCACTTCATGGCATGTTGATTATCTGCTTTGTATTTAGTTATGCAAATTAACCAGGTTTGCTGTTTTATATTCTAAATATATGGAAATGTTTATGATTCAAACAGTATGTAATGGGCTAATGTTACATATGTACATGTGTGTATTGCATATTGTTTTTTTAGGCTTGAATATCTTATAATTTTTGATGGCTTGGTGTTTGCGGATGGCACATAGACATACAATATTAGCATAGTTAACATTTCACCCAAACAACTTGGTGGAGGCTGTTAATCTTAAGTAATTATGGCTCAAACTTAATATTTTCATAAACAAATATTAGTGGTTTTATGCGATAAAAGATAGGCAGCCAAATTAATCCTGATGATGAAAGCTTTTCGTCACAGGTCTATTAGAATAAAGATTGTATCTTTATCAAAAACGGAAACTATTTTCTAGGTATTGCTCATTTCATATACTCCGTTCATAAAATAACTTTGTAAAATACCATATGGTGAATAAATACTTTTAGTGAACAAGTTTAAGCTTCACTGAATTTGGTCTACTCTATTATTATTTGTATTTAAATGTTAACCATGGATATGAAAATTAAGAACACCAGTTTTGAAAAAGTGAATGTGATTTATCAAGCAAAGGATGTGATTTCGGCACTCAACACACCTATTGTCAAGGATTCATAGGTACTAATTTTTTAGATTTGCAATAAACCTTTCTATTGTTTTATTCATCCGTAGGGTTGTTATAAAGTTTAACTGAATAGAACAATAAGTATCTTACATTTGACTTACTTTGTTAAGAGTGTATCTATATAGAAAATGTATAACAACCTGTAATTTTCATCAATGTAATATCCATCTATTATATATACCACCTTTTTACAGGGAAATTTTTGCTTTATCTCATTATGCAACGTAACTTGCATCTCTAAAGTAAACGAGCTCACGCAACCTCTACCAATGCCATCTATATCTATGTTTATATCATGTAAACATCCTAATATGTCAAGTCTATATCTTAATATCATTTTTACCAAGTACATTATCCATTTAACGTACTTTTCAAAACGTTATATCAAAACAAGCATTAAACGTTAACGTTTATATCAAAACCCTAATTATATGTAATGTATACATATAAAATGAATGTGTAAGCCTTCAAGCATGTGTACAAGTGTACAATGCACAACATTTGAAATATAATTTCCCTCCAAGTCAATGTATAACTTATTTAAGCCCAATGTATAAGTCAATAATGCAAGAAAGTCAAACTAGGTCATTTTACCTCCTAAATCACTTTGGTTTCTTACTACCACTTTAGCATAAGGTACAAGCACTTAATGCATGACTCCTAAACCCTAGATCATCCTAAAACTCTAATCTAAAACCCTAAACCCTAAACGAAACCCTAAAACCCTAATTTCATTTTAAACCTAAAACTAAGCCCTAAACCCTAATCCTAACACTAACCTTAATCCTAAACCATAATCTATCCTTAATCCTAACCCTAACTCGAATTTAAAACCAAAAACCCTAAACCAAAACAAAAACCAAACCTAACACCCCTTCTTCTTTCATCTTTGACCCATTTATACCTAAGCTAGCACCCTCACACCTCAAGCACCTCTATGACCTCACCACCATGTCACCAAGCAGCCTATCAAGCACCTCTATCACCTCCTTGTAAGCTACTTGCACTCCAAAAACCTCCTTGTTACCCTTTGATAACAGAACTCTCATATACCTCTCAAAACCTTATCCTAGCCCTCATGAGTCACCTTAGATACTCCTTGGTCACCACTCTACAACCCTTAGCCACCACACCAAGTAATCTTGGTGCCTACTCCAAGAAAACTTGGCCTCCAAGTCATTTTGCTCACTATATATATGCATACATACACATACTCTTCTATTCATCTCAAAAACTCATCACACACTCAAATGAAGCTTTAAACAAGTCCAAGCCAAGCCCTAGCAGAAGTATAAGGATATAACAATCCCTTAGAAGTCAAGAATCAAGAGAAGAAATTTGACCCATATTAAGCTCATTCGACCCTTGTAAGCTCAAGTAAGCTCAAAATCATGTTCCATAAGCTTATAATATGTTTTAAATCTTTCATAAGGTTTGTTAGATCCTATATAAACTCTTGTTAAAGCCTTGAATCCTCAAACCCATGCGATTTTTATTAAAACCCTAAAAAACAACCCGTTTTGATTTTCTAGCTAACGAATCCTTATTTTAAACTTTTGATACGTTATAACATCTTATTTTAGCTTATTCTAATAAGTTATAACCTGAAAATATCATTTGGAATCCTAAAATAAGCTTGCATGGCTTTTTGGAATCCGAAAATATTCCATGCTAGGGGTATATATCGTAAGTTTTTGAAATTTATAACTAAAGGGGCTAAAAATGTCATTATTCTAAAGTTATAACTATAAGGACCTATCTTGCCAAGTTTCAAAGTTAAAGGTTTAATATATATATATACTTATTATATAAAGGACTAAACTTGTAAAAGTTTATAAATCAAGGGTATATATTGCCATTTTTGCAAACATAAAAATATAAAATATAATATTTTTTATATAAATTATAAAAGTATATAATAATATTATAAGGCTCGATTTTATTAAAACCCGACACATTTATCGTTATTAATCATCGATTGACTCATTATAAAACAATTACGTTATATATTTAACGTAATTTATCATCGACTAACTTTTGAAGAAACTTAAATTCTTATCGTATCACGTTACTAAGGAGTTTCATGTGAGGGGTTCCATTTGAGTATTTGTTTTGACGAGTTTGTTGGGTTTAAGATTTAAAGTACCTTGACTCCTCAAAGGATACTACATGGCCTCTAGATTATGATAGCCCGAACAGTGATACAATATTTCCATAAGTTAATAAATCAAAGTGATACGTTATATTGATATTGATATTACATCCCTTTATTTGATAATTTTAGCATTTCATTTATTTCTTGGTCTCTTAATATTTTTGGTTGTTCGTGAGAAGGCAAGAAGCTTTGGCGGAGGCAAGATGAGAGCGGCGTTGTAGCTGGTTCAGTTACAAATGCAACCTAAATTTTGATATTACTCTGTAAATGTAACATAAGCCTAATATCAAAATATGTTGTTTGGTTATTTTTATTTGTAAAAAGGCCATTTGACCATTAAGTGAACATACATGTACTCTAATTATTTTTTATAATTCCATAAATAAATCTGTCATACATAGTACTTTATGTTTTTAAAGTTTTTATTTTTCTTTGTTTTCATGTCATTAGTATTATTCATACGTATTGATATTATCAGAGAGATATTTATAAGTTGGTATTATGGTATGATATTAGCATGAGGTTATAGAACTTATTAGGGGACAACTGTACGTTATTTGAACATCAACTTATATGATGCCACAGATCGCAGCTATGATAATAGTTATATTATAAAGACTGATAAAGAAAGGTTCAGTTCATGGTTATTAAGCTTATCGGTGCTGGCGCATTTGCTTTATATCCAAATGACAAATGACCTGGGGGCTGAAGATAATAAAGGTCAGTTATCCAAAAAACACCAATGACGGGTTCTGAAACCAAGCGCAGTAAAACCTCCTCCTCATCAAAACATCAATAATAAAGCCAGGGAATTAATCACTCACCAGGATAATAAGTATCAAAAACGGGTGGGTTTTGCAGGATTGATCAAAAGTAAGGACGGATCGTAGTATTTAGGCATGTAACGCGATAGGCCAACCGTGTCATTTTAACAAAAAATTATTATAAATGTGAACAGCGAACAAACAAATAACATTTGTAAACATAAAGAAAATTTTATTTCATTCGTAATTTATTATATTCTATAATTTCTTGCTAAAGCACATTACGGATATCATTTTTCTCAATCATTAATAATAATCAATCTCTTATTCTATTCTCAGTTTAGTTTAGAAAATTATCTTCCATCCTATCGAAAACAAATCACGAAGTCTTATAAATATATCTACATCAGGCCCACAAAGATGTAATAAAACTCTTATAGACCGAGTCTTGCGCAAGTTGTTAAGTATCCATTCCATCTCGATGATGTAAAATGTGTTTTTAAATTTGCTTATGGTTTATCAGACTTAGATGAATGCTGATCTGAATGAATAGAATTTGTACAAAAATAATGAATTATGTTCGTATTCATCTCCATAATGTTAATTAAGTTTTAGATACTTTTAGGTGTTCATCATTATTTACGGATTGTTGGATGTGATTGAGTAGATGTACGAAAGTGTTAGGTTCTGTTCATTGATATGATTATTGTTGATTGAATCTCGGTGATGTTTGATTGTAGATTTTTAATTTACATGCTTATTGTAATATAATCAGTGGAATGTTAGATATAATGAAATCTTATTGGTTTCAGAGTAGTTATTTAGTCGTTCTAGCACTTAACACCTTAGGTTAATAAGTTCGGGGTTAAACTCTAATTTATTTTGTAATTATTGGCTAAGAAATTGCGACATGCACCCTTCAATCGATGGCACCATCATGATTAAAACAAGCCCGGTGCATTCGACGGTCTGAATGGCCTGTGTATGAGTTATAATCGTAATTCACTCATATTAAGTACATATCAAAATACATTTAAGAAAAAATTACACGTTTCGTCCTTATGGTTTATACCAAACATCAGGTTTCGTCCCTATTTCATTTTAATACACTGAGTACTCCCTTATAAAAATGAAACTATAACACTGGTGTCTTTATTTTGGATCAGTCGTTAAGTTTTTCTCGTTAAGTCTAAATTAATTAGAGCGGGTATTTGGTCTTTTTGTCATGTCACCAACCATAGGGACGGGAAACGTGTAATTTTTTCTTTAAAATTTTTTTTTATACGAATCAACTTTTAAAAAAAATTTAATTTTTTTTTATTTCGGTTTCAGTTTACGAGCAATAATAAAGAAAAAAAAAATTTAATTTTTTTTATTTCGGTTTCAGTTTACAAACAATAATAAAAAAAAATTAAAAATTTTAATTTTTTTTTATTTCGGTTTCAGTTTACGAGCAATAATAAAAAAAATTAAAAATTTTAATTAACTCGCAATGTATCAAAACCACAAGGACCAAACCCGATAAAAAAAGCACAGGGACCAAATCTGTTAGATCCGGCAAATCACAAGACGATTTATGTAATTCTTTCTTATATAATAATAATAATAAAAAAAATTACATGTTTAATCCCTATGGTTTATTCAAAAATCACGTTTCGTCCCTATTTCATTTTAAATACATCAGTCGTCTCTAATTTTGAAACTGGTAACGCTGGCCGTCCCTATTTTGGATGGTAGTTAACTTTTCTCGTTAAGTCTAATTATTAAAAGGGTATTTTGGTCTTTTTGCTCCTGTCGCCACTATAGGGACGAAACGTGTAATTTTTTCTTATTATTATTATTATTATTATTATTATTATTATTATTATATTTTCTTATTTTAAAAAATTTTAAATTTTTTTTATTTTGGTTTCAGTTTACGAGCAATAATAAAAAAAATTTAAATTTTAAATTTTTTTACTTCGGTTTCAGTTCGAGCAATTTTTAAAATTTTTTAAAAAACACTGCGACTTATTATTTTTCTTCTCATAAACTGAAACCGAAATAAAATTGCTCGTAAATCGAAACCGAACTAAAAAAACATTAATTTTTTTTATTATTGCTCATAAACTGAAACCGAATTAAAAAAAATTTAAACTTTTTTTTATTATTGCTCGTAAACTGAAACCAAAATAAAAAAATTTTAAAATTTTGTTTTTATTATTGCTCGTAAACTGAAACCGAATTAAAAAAAATTAAAATTTTTTTTTTAAAGATTTTTTTTATTATTGCTCGTAAACTGAAACCGAAATAAAATTTAAAATTCTTTTTATAAATTGAAACTTAATTTTTTTTAATTTGATTCGTATAATTTTTTTTAATTATTGCTCGTAATAATAATACTAATAATAATAATAAGAAAAAAATTGGTCTTTTTTTGAAGTTGATTCGTATAAAAAATTATACGTTTCGTCCCTATGGTGGTGACAGGAGCAAAAAGACCAAAATACCCTTTTAATAATTAGACTTAACGAGAAAAGTTAACGACCATCCAAAATAGGGACGACTAGCTTTACCAGTTTCAAAATTAGGGACGCCTAGTGTAATTAAAATGAAATAAGGACGAAACGTGATGTTTGGTATAAACCATAGAGACGAAACATGTAATTTTTTCTAATAATAATAATAATAATAATCATCATCTTTATTATTATTGTTATTGTTATTAAAGTTTCTAATAATAATTTCAAACTGCAAAAATCATCCCTGTGGTTTGTAGTTTGTGGCACTAATCATCCCTAGCCGATACTATTGGCACTAATCATCC
>BQNB010166144.1:0-14143 GCA_026074375.1 Tanacetum coccineum | reverse complement strand
GACCCTAATGCTTGTTGAAGAGAGTCGTTCAAAGATGCTTTTAAAACAAAAAGATCCAATGGTTTTAGAAAATAAAGTTCATACTACACCAGTTGATTATGCTGTTCTCAACCAACTTTCTCAAGATTTTGAAAAACGATTTGTTCCACAAACTGAATTTTCTACTGAAAAAGACTTTTGGTCTCATAATTCTATGAATTCTTCAGATCCTAATCCTTCTTGTAGACCTACAAAAGTTGAGGTTCCGAAAGAACTTCCTAAAGTCAGCATGGTAAATACAAGTTTAAAGTAAATTAAACACCATCTTGCTGGTTTTGATGTGGTTGTCAAAGAAAGAACCACAGCCACAGCCATTACTGAAGGATCGTGGGGGTTTAAACATACAAAAGCTTGTTTTAGGGATTAAATAATTCCATTTGTAAAAGCTCTGAAGGACTTATTCAATACATTTGATCAATATTTAATTGATGAACTTTCTGAAGTCCAAAATGTCTTTCATCAAATGGAATAGGCTATGGAACAACATCGTTTAGAGTCAAAAACGTTTGAAGTTAAAATGAATCAAGTTTTGAACAAAAATGAATGACTCTTGGAATAAGTCATTAGCAAAGATATTGTGAACATAATTGTGAATTCTTTTGTGGATAATGCTTATGTAAATGTGCATGAATGTGAAAAGTGTCTCAAACTTGAGACTGAGCTTCTCAACAAAAATGATTTCATTGAAAAAGAGACTTATGATAAACTGTTCAGAAGTTTCACCACTCTTGAAAAACATTGCATCTCTTTCGAAGTTGATACTCAACTTAAACAAAAAACATTTCAAAGAGACAACTCTGTTTCAATTCAAAGTGCTCCAAGTTTTGATCAATATTTTGAATTAAATGAATTGAAAGCTCAGTCGCAAGAGAAATACACGGTCATAAAAAGGTTGAAAGAGAGAATTAAATCTCTAAGTGGAAATATGAATGAGGATAAGGTCAAGAAAAACATTGAAGAGATTGAAACGATAAATGTTGAATTGGATCATAGGGTGTCAAAACTTATTGCTGAGAATGAACATTTGAAACAGACTTATAAGCAACTTTATGACTTAAACCTATACGTATTCGATCAAAAGAACAATGTGATGCTTTAGTTAATCATGTTAATCAAAAGTCTATGGAAATCTCTGTTTTAAATGTAAGTCTTTAGGAAAAAGATTTGGTCATAACGGCATTGAAAGACGAATTAAGGAAACTAAAAGGAAAAAGTGTTGTTTCTTGTCGTGAATCCATGAATAAGCCAAAAGTGATTGCCCCCATAGTGCATAAAGTAGAATTAGAACCTCTCTCCCTAAAGCTTAAGAACAATAGGGAAGCACATGTAGACTACATTAGGATCACTAAAGAAAATACTAACACTCTTCGTGATGTAGTTGAACAAGCTAGAACCTCACATCCTTTGGATAATGTGTTAGCTTATGCTTGTATGTACACGAAACATATTCGGGAGTTGTTAGTATATGTTAGTGATACATGTCCTAGTTCCCCCATCGAAGAGTGAGAAGTTAGTTGCCGTTACACCAATGCACAATGCTAGAAAAGTCATTTTTGCAAAGACTAGTACATCCTCAGATACATAACACCAAATAAGCCTCAACATCAAGCCTAGATTTCTAACAAACCATGTTGTCTTCTACAGGGATTAAAACCGTCTACTAGTGCTACGACACAACCTTCAGGAAATACAAAGAAAAGATAAATTCAGGGGTCGGGAAACACCAAGTAGTACTCAAAGAATAAAGTAGGAAGCCCATCCCAGGAAATCAAATCTATTGAAAAATAAAGATTGTGTTGTTAAACCTAAAAACTGCTCATTAACTCGTGCACATTCTAAAATTAAAGTGAATTCAGAACTTAAATGTGTAAGTGAAATGGTTGCATGCTTTCTGATAATCATGATTTGTGAGTTCTTGATTTTTATCAATAATGTGAATGCTCGAAAAAAAAATCTAGATCTGTTAAGAAAAGTTCAAAGAGAAAAGTTTGAAAACCAACAGGAAAGGTGTTTACAAATATTGAATACATCTGGAGACCTACTGGTCAGACCTTCACTATAGTAGGAAATGTGTGCCCTTTAACTAGGATTACCATAACTGCTGAAGTACCCCTTAGGAACCAACTGCTCCTAGAAAATGAAACACCTAAACCTAGTTGTAACCTTGGTTTACCTCAAGGAAACCCTAGGAATCTCAAACTAATGTTCCTGTTACAAATCTAAGGTTCTTAATCGTATCTGTTAACAAAAAAGGAACCCAGTCATCTTGAGGATACCATCAGTTTCCCATGTTCCCCATCTTCCTCTCTTGATGAATGCATGTCATCTAAATTGTTCCATGAATTTGGACTCCTGGCTGCTCCAAGCATATGACCGGAGATCGCTTTCAGCTCACCGATTTTGTCAATAAGTTTTTGGGTACAATCAAATTCAAAAATGATCACATGGCAAAGATTAATAATAATGGTGATTATCAGATTGAAATGTTACATATCAAGGTTTACTACGTTGGACTGGACTGGACATAACTTTATTCTCTCCTTGGACAATTCTGTTATTCGAACCAAGAAGTTGCTTTTTCGTCCTAACACACCTGCTTCATACTTAATCTAGAAGGTTTTGACCTATAACTGGATCTTCAAGGCAAAATTTGATAAAATACTCTGTCTCTTGGAGATATAGATGCGTCCTCTCTGATATGTCTCCTTGTCAAGAGCCTCAAAGACCTAAGTCCTATGGCTATGCATGACGTTTGTCTCATCTGAACTTTGGTACTATCAAGCATTTAGCTAGACAGGGTCCTGTTCGAGGTCTCCCTAAGTTTAAATTCGAAAAGGACCATCTGTGTTCTTCTTGTGTTATGGGTAAAAGCAAGAAGAAACCCCACAAACCTAAATCTGAAGACACTAATCAAGAAAAACTTTATCTGTTGCATATGGATCTTTATGGACCAATGCGTGTCACAAGCGTTAATGAAAAAAAGTACATCCTCCATCAAACATTGATTGAATACCCGATTTCACATGGGTTAAGTGCTTAAGGTCAAAAGATGAAGCTTCAGATTTCATAATCAAGTTTCTCAAAATGATCCAAGTGCGGCTTAAGACACCTGTCCGACGCATCAGAACAGATAATGGAACTGAGTTTGTTAATCAAACATTATGTGAATAGCAATGAGAAGGTTGACATCTTTCCCCCATCCCCCCCCCCTCAAGAAACATCTGTTGCTCGCATCTCCACAATCAAAATGTGTCGTTGAAAGAAGGAATATACGCTAATAGAACATCTCCCGCAACAATGTTGATTTATGAAAAAGCTCTGTTATTCTTATGGGCAGAAGCAGTTGCTACCGCATGTTACACCCAATCGTTTTCATCGTGACGTCTTCGTCACGACAAAAACCATAATAAGCTATTACAATGACAAACCACCCCGACTTATCATTTTTCCATGTATTTTGTGCACTCTGCTATCCGACAAATGATAGTGAGAACTTGGGTAAGTTACAACCGAAAGCTGATATTGGTGTTTTCATTGGCTATCACCCACAAAGAAAGCATTTCGAATTTACAACCGACGTACCAGACGAATCATTAAGACAATTCATGTAGATTTTGATGAGCGTGACAGCAAACATACTGAACACAGTAGTTTCCGAGACCCGCACTTCATAAAATGACTCCTGCAACAATTAGTTCAGGACTCGTGCCAAACCCTCCTCCTTCAACACCGTTTGTACCACCGTCAAGAACAGATTGGGATATTTTGTTTCAACTGATGTTTGATGATTACTACACAGAATCCTCCAACCAGTGTTGTATACCCAACACTCAGTCGTCAGCTATCCAATACATGAAAGTAGTTTGCTCAGTATCCCACTGTATCAACCGGTTCACCTTCTCAACAATGTTTGACACAAGATGCCACCATCACCAAGTCATTATCAAATAACACCCGAAACTCAACCTCCCGTCATTCCTAACGATGTTGAAGAAGACAATCATTGAATTGAAATTGCCATATGGTAAATGATCCCGTACTTTGAAATCCCAATTCTAGAAATCCCCTTCTGATCAATTCTTTATCAATGGATTCTATTCATACAAGTTGCGCTCCAGATCACAAATTTCTGAACACAATAGAAAAATAACAAGGATCATCCACTTGAAAAATACTATCGGCTGAACCTCGATAGACCAGTTTTCCCCACTAGGCAGCAGTTACATGAGCAAGCTTTTTTATTCTGTTACTACGATGCTTTCCTTACTGCTTTGCACCCAAGACGTAAAAAGAATGCTTTGACTCAATCTTGCGGATTTAATTAATGCAAGAAGAGCTCAATGAGTTGCGAACGCCTTGGAGTATGGGAGCTCGTACCCCGACCAGATAAAGTTATGGTTATTACTTTAAAGTGGATCTACAAAGTGAAGCTAGACGAACTGGGAGGTATTCTAAAGAACAAAGCTCGGTTAGTGGCTCGTGGTTACCGTCAAGCGAGGGATTTATTTTGAAGAGTCTTTTGCTCCAGTTGCAAGATTAGAGGGCTATAAGGATTTTTCCTAGCGTTTGCCAACCTCACAGAACATAGTCCACTACCAAATGGATATCAAGATGCCTTTTCTGAAATAGTAAGTTTCGCGAGAAGGAAGGATCATGTCTGCCAGCCGAACGGTTTTGTTGATCCAGATAACCCCAATCACGTGTACAAGCTAAAGAAATCTCTTTATGGGTTGAAACAAGCTCCACGCGCGTGGTATGACATGTTGTCTTCGTTCCTGATATCCCAAGACTTCTCCAAAGGCTCAGTGGATCCTACATTTTTTTATCCGTAATGAAGCAATGGAAATTACTTCTGGTATCAAGTATATGTCGATATATTTATCTTTGTTGCATCTACAACCTGAAACTTGTGACCTATTTGCTAAAATCATGTGTTCAAAATTTAAGATGTCAATGATGGGCAAAATCTCATTTTTTTAGCACTACAGATTGTTCAAAATCCCAGAGACATCTTTATTAACCAGTCAAAATAGCCCTTGAATCTTTAAAGAAATACGGTTTTGACTCTTATGACCCAGTGGATACTCCCATGGTGGAGAAATCCAAACTGGATGAGGACAAAGAAGGGAAAACCGTTAATCCATCACACTATCGTGGCATGATTGGCACCCTCCTTTATCTCACAGCCAGTAGACCTGACCTACAATTTGCTATATGCATGTGTGCCCGGTATCAGGCTAGGCCTATCGAAAAGCACTTACATGCGGTCAAAAGGATCTTTCGGTATCCTTAAGAATCGTCATCAGGGACTAAGATATCCTAAGGATTCTTCAATTGCCTAACAGCATTGCAGATCGGAACATGCTAGGTTGTCCAAGAATACAACGCCTGCCACAATCTGTATTTATGCCAATTTCTAGGAGATAGACTTGTTAGCTGGTTATCAAAAAGGCAGAAAAGCGCTGCGATATCCTGTACGGAAGCTGAATATATTGCTATGTCGGGATGTTGTGCTTAAATTTTTGGATGAGATCACAGCTTACCGACTATGGCCTTGGATTCAATAAAATTTCAATGTACTGTGATAACAAAAGCGCTATTGCCTTATGCTGCAACAACGTTCAACATTCCAGATCAAAGCATATAGACATCAGATTTCACTTTATCAAAGAACATGTTGAGAATGGGATGATTGAACTTTACTTTGTCAATAAGGAGTATCAACTGGCGGACATCTTCACAAAAGCCCTTGCAAGAGAAAGAATTGAATTATCTTTAACAACAAGCGAGAATGTGCGGAGTTTTCCGCCGAAAACTTTGAAACAATTGGCAGATGAAGTTGATGAATAGTGGTGGTACCTATTCAAATATCCTGTATCATATGTATATATATTAAAACCATAAAAACCAAAAAAAAAATTCATTTTTCAGAAATTTTTTATAAAAACAAAATACAAAAATATAAAATTCATAAAACCAAAGAAAAAAATTAAAAAATGAGAAAAATATAAAAAGAGGTAATAATGGCATGTCTTCTGAAAATCGATAACATTTACGGTCTTAGAAATGTCATTCAATAATGATACGAGGCTGTAAATGAAGTTCGAGCAAAAGTTCCAAATGTTTTCAAAACATGCCAAAAATGGCTTGCTATTATTTCAGATAGCAACCCAGTCATCATCTTAAAGGCAAGTATTTCAAAAAAAAAACTTGACCTCTCAACGGGAATTTATTCTCGGGCATGGTCTACTTTATGACCATGCAAAGGCTTGTGTTTACTTTGCAACACAACCCGTGCTTCCTATATTATCATGAGTGTACGTGTCAGTGCACTTATGTGTTAAAATAAGAGAAATCTTATTTCATGGTGTTTGATTTTCAAAAAATAAAACATTAAGTCATCAGAAAATGCTTTTTCTAAGACATTCGACCAATCAAACAACGACTACAGCTCTTTTAATAGAAAACGGGTCATTATTGGGGCAAATGTCAAATATCTTCTTCATAATAATGTGCTTAAAGGGATAAAGGTTTTTAAACAATAACGGAATATCACTATTAAGGAGATTTACTTAAGTTTAGCTTATGTGTGCCGTATATGTTATGTGTTTTATTTGCCTATAGGGATTTAATTGCAAAGACCAGTTATTTAGGTATAGTTATTAAACAATTGAGGGACTGAGTGAGTGCCAATTTGTTAAACTGTATTGCCTAATAAAACTTAATGGTTAAAAAATTAAAGGAATAATGAACCACAGGGGGCATGAATGATGTCAAAAACCATGTTTTGTTATAACATACACCCCCCCCATCTCTATTTTCCACACACTTTAAGAAATAACCACCCTTCACTCTCGATCGTCAACCTTCAATTTATCATTTCAAGTTGTTTTTCAAGCCAAAGGTAACCACGAAAAATCAGTTCTACACATCCCAGTCATCACATACCATTGAAAGAATTATTTCCACCATTTTTGATGCCTCGTAGAACCCTAATTTTTTTAATTAGGGTTTCACAAAAACAAAAGGTGCTCAAATCTTCAAATAGTTGAAGGGGTTTTGATGGTATTGTGTGTAAAGACTTGTCTATAACAGTTTTTATGTGTGCTTTAACATCTTAATAGATATGAGTGATTTTGGTTCGAAAAGTTTAGTTTATGAAAAAAATTAAAAAAATTTGGGGGTATTTAAAAAACTATGGGTTTTGTGTTAGGGAGCTTAATACCACTTTCTTAAATATGTTTGTATGTTCATATCACACCATTGTTTATGGTTCTTTGATTGTATATGCTAAAGTGTTAAAAAGTTGCTCGTTTTTGTTCTTTATTTGTTGTGTATCTGGTTTGAAGTTGTTCTGAATACTATACTCTTGCTAAGATTGCTATTCAAACATGTTCTAAGATGGCTACAAAACATCTTAAGTATGCAATTTCACATGACCAACAACTATTTGTACACAGGAACCGAACAATGAGTACATAAGGAAATCGAACAACTATAGCTATTAGGTAAACCAAACAACTTAGCTGTTAGCAGGAACCGAACACTATACTAATAGGAACCGAGTCAATTAGCATTTAATCAGGAACCGAACAACTTGTAGTTAAAGGAAACCTGAACAACTTAGTTGTTAGCAGAGAAACCGAACACCTGTAGGTAATAGGAAACCGAAAAACTCATTTGCTAATTGGAACCAAACAACTCATTTGTTTAATAGGAACCAAACAACTCATTTGTTAATATGTAAACCTGTACAACTCATTATGTTAATAGAAACACGAACAACTCCATTTTGTTTAATAGAACGAACAAACTCATGTGTATTTTAAGAACCGAACAACGTGATTCTTAAGGAACCGAACAACTTGACTCTTAAGGAACCGAACAACTTGATTCTTAAGGAACCAAACAACTTGATTCGTTTAGAAACCGAACAACTAGATTGCTTTTAGGAACCGAACAACTTTCTTCTTTAAGGAACCGATCAATTATTTATTTAAGGAACCTAACCAACAAGTTTATCCTATATATCAGTTTTATGTTTCAAAGACCAAAACACACTTAGATCCAATTTCCTAATATAAAAATCGATATAAAACTTAATTAGGGAGTTAATTAAACTTGTTTAAATTAAACACTCTAAAACCAAGTTAAGTTGGATTAAGTTGTCATTTTTTAATGATAGAAATTAAGAAGTGCAAAAAGTCTTAAAGTTTCTCTAATTTCTAAGAAACGGTCACATCATGAATAAAACTTCGTGCTCAATCAAAAGGTCTCTATAGTATATTGTATAAAATTGGTTGTACATAAACTGTATTGATCCTATCTTAGCAGAATCATGGACAACACAAGAGCTCAGCAAAAGGCACTGGATGATGAATTAGTCGCCCCTGCTGACCGTCTTAAGATAGGGAAAAGCAATCTCCGACTAAGCTCAATTCTCAAATCCAAGGAACCTACTCTTCAAGTGGCTTTAGATGCTCTCAAACTCACTCCATTCTACAATGCATTTGAGATCTCTGCTGATGTACCGGAAATATACATGCAAGAGTTCTGGGTCACTGTCTCGAGACATCATTCTTCACTTCGTTTCAAGTTGAATGGCAAAAGTCACACTGTTAACGTTGACAACTTCAGAGATATGCTCAAGATTTGCCCTAAACTCCCTGGTCAGATATTTGAAGAACCCCCACTAGAAGAGGAGATCCTATCTTTTATTAGAGACCTTGGACACACCGGGGAGATCAAGTTTTTATCCGATGTCAACGGACAATCACAGCTTTAACCATGGAGAAACTTTGCTGCCATAATCAACAAGTTTCTAAGTATAAAAACTACTACTTTAGAGAGTCTTTGACTGTCACATGCTCAAATTCTTTGGGGAATGTATCATAACAAGACTGTTGATTATGTCTACTTGCTGTGGGAAGATTTAGTGTATCAAGTTGAAAACAAAAATTCTAAGAAGAAAAATGCATGTACATCTTAATAACGATTCACCAAAGTCATGGTAACTACATCATGGCAAAGGATCAGGTAATCCCAATGAGAATTAAGATGTTTTGTGGCATTTTTTTGTCTATTCAGAGGATGACTTCAAGTTCACCAACAGTAAAGTCATTTCTAAACATCAGGACACACAAGTATACGGTGCTATTCTCCCTTATCACTTGACCAATCAAGCTATGTTGGAGTCCGAAGCCTACATGACTTATCGTGCTTATGCTACTGGTGAAAAGACTCCAAAACCAAAAACACAAAGAAGGAAAGCTGATTCTGAATCTCCCAAAATGATGTCTAACTCAAGCTTCTAATAGTAAAAGAATCACGCCCATAGCAAGGGAGATAAACCTGCAAGAAGAACAAATCTGCAGCAAAGTCAAAAGGTCTAACGGGCATCTGAGGTCGCTTTGATGAAGCTCAACATATGAAGAATGCTATTGAAAAGGAGCAAATACAACTCCACAGCTCACACGCCACGTGGCTTCAGGTGATGAGTTGCATCTCAGTTAAAGGTTCCTGATGAGCCACAATACAAAACGATAATCTTTTACAAAATGAAGGACCGGTGACAAACCATAGGTTCCCGATGTACCCAAATACTGATCAGAGAGTGAAGAATTATCTTGGACATTCAGTCAAGGAGAGGATGATGAAGAAAATGATGAGCATGACAGTGAAGATGATAATGACGAGCATGACAGTGAAAATGACAATGATGATGAAGATGATGATCAAGAGAATGTCTGTAGAGAAACTCAATCAGATGATGACGGAGGTAATTTTGTTCACCTAAACTTGTCCACATACAAAGCAGATGATCAAGAAAAAGAAAAAGAAGAAGAAAAAGCAAATAATGATTGATGAGTGTACTTTTCTAATTAGATGGTTTCAACACCACCTGATTATGAAATTACGGATGAAGAAGAAAATCAAGAGGATGATGATAATGTTATGGGAGGAGAACAAGAAGATGAGGAAGACGAGGAACTGTACGGAGATATGAATCTCAACCTGGATAGAAGAGATACGGAAATGACAGATGCTCACACTAATCAAGAGACGAAAGAGGTTCACGTGACTTTGACTATTGAACCTCTAGTAGTACAACAACAAATCTCCTTTGTTTCATCAGATTTGGTGTCTAAATTCATTAATCCAACTCTCTCGATTTTAAATCAAACTATTCAATCTGATATCCCTGTCAATGTATCAGTTTCCGTTACTACTACGACACCTTCTTCTGACACTTACAAATTCCCTCAAACACCATTCCAATCAAACAACCTCAACCAACAAACACATGATTCCACAACAACAACCACATTCCAGCACAAACTTGCAAACATCCCCCAACTCAACGGCATCTCAATACGGTTTTGAACGAAGGGTTTCCTCATTAGAGACTGAACTGTCCGAGCTTAAACAAACCAATCAATTTGTTGAAGCTGTTTCATCCATTCCAGGCATTGTTGATAACTACCTTGCCTCTAAGTTGAAAGATGTAGTGGATGTGGCAGTTCAACTACAATCAAACAAGCTTAGAGAAGAAGCTCAAGTCGAGAATGATGAATTTCTTAAACATATAGACTCAAACATTAAGGCCATAATTAAGGATCAGGTTAAAGCTCAAGTATCCAAGATCATGCCAAAAGTTGAGAAGTATGTCACAGAATCTCTAGGAGCTGAAGTGTTGGCTAGATCATCCAACCAACCTCAGACATCTTATGCTGCAACGGCATCTCTCTCAGAATTCGAGTTAAAGAAGATTCTCATCGACAAAATTGATGAAAATAAATCAATGAACAGATCAGACGTTCAAAAAAATCTCTACAATGCATTGATCGAATCTTACAACTCGGACAAAGACCTCTTTGCTTCTTATGGTGATGTTGTGACCCTAAAGAGAGGACGTGATGATCAATACAAAGATGAAGAACCCTCTGCTAGATCAAACCGAGGGACGAAAAAAGGAGATCAGGCAAGGAAGAGTCATCAAAAGAAGCAACTCAAAAGGAGTCTAAGTCTACAAGTTCTTCTAAAGGTGTAACCAAATCTCAACCAAAATCATCAGGCAAGTCTGCTCAAGCAAAGGAGCATGGTCCAAGGGTTGATGATTTGGAAGAACCATCACATCAAGAGTTTAACACAGGCAATGATGATGTATCGCCTGCAAGAGAGGTAACAGATGTTGATGCACGACTGTGGAATCTACCAGGCTCTCAAACTCCTAATCAAGAATGGAACAAAACAAAGACTGTTGATGACCGACCTCCTCAATCATGGATGACTTAGCTGGCTCAAGCTTCTCAGGCAACACAATCCCATGTTTAATGAGTTATTTTTTGGCTAACTCCCATCGACTCTCTGCCTTTATCATGAATCGCTCATTGAATTCCACAACAGACTCAAGATGTGTTGACCGTCCAACATATAGATCTAGAAAGGCACAAAAATAGATATGGAATTAGAATCCCATTTGGACGAAGTATTCAAAAGCTATCACATGATCGTAGATTGGCATAATCCAGACGTGAATCGTATACCCCCCGTGATCACACAAGCCCCTTCCTTTAATTCATAATGCACGAGGATCTCAAGTTATCCCTTGTGAACACCTTCAACAATAACGACTAGAATATCTGAAAGGAGGGAGCTTAAGTCACACAACCTCAATTACCAAGATAAAGGCTGTTGAGTACGGTCATGTTAAATGGATTGAAGACAAAGTTCCTAGAAGTATATGGAGCTCGGTACAAGTTGTCTACGACAAGCATGCCTACTGGGGAACATATCACTAGGACCAAAAAACGATAGTCATTCTATGGATATGCTACAACATGAAACTTCAAATGTTGTTCTAACTCAAGACGCATGAAAAAATTGCTGTTACCAAATCTCAAGATCATGGGAGTTCTTTGGCTACAAACATTTGGAAGAGATTATTGTTTGAGACAGGACGATCAGGGCTGTACAAGTTTCGAGAAGGCGACTTCAAAAGACTTCGTCGCCAAGACCATTGAAGATATGTTACTTCATCTGTTCAAAGGCAACTGACCAACCTTAATTTGGATGAACGGTTTGCACTAAATGTGGCTTTGAGAATGTACACAAGACACATTGTCATTCAAGAACGTGTGAAGGATCTACAACTTCTAGTTGAAAGCTACCAAAAGAAGATAAACCTCTCAAAACCAGACTCATACCGTTCATATCACCGAAAAATGACTCCCTAACACAGCTTACCCCTGAAAATCCAAGGCATTATAGTATCAAGATGACATGTAATAAAATCTTTGATGCACACTAATGAGCTTCACAAGTTCAGTGACGGCACAACCCAACCATGTTCGTACCGCTTCTCGATGATATTGCTACAGGGATCAAATAGAGTACTTACCAAAGAAGAAAATGGACCAAATCAAGACAAGCAGAGAGCTTGGGTGAGTGAAAATGCATTGACAAGGAAACTCAAAGATAGAAGGTTGACGGCGTAGTCGGAAAAGTTGTTGGTGGAAGACCATATAAGGGAGACCTTTGGCTGCTAACAAAGAACCATATGATTTATATCATAACTCATGTCAAAAGTCTTCATAAATAAGTTTAACTTGTGGAATTTGTAGATATGAGTGAAACATATGGAGATAATAAGAGTGCTGGAGTACAAAAATTTTCAAGAATTTCTTAGTAAATTCAAAATTTACTTCAAATTATTGGTCTCAACTCAATCTTATATACCCTCGAAAATATGAGGGGGAGCAATAAAATGTTCCTATTAAGATAATATGTAACCATTTGTCAACTCGAAAACGTATTAATCAAATTTGATATCCAAAATATCCAGGGATTAACATTATTGGATAAGGGGAGAAAATATGATTAAACTTTATCTAATTTATATTGAAATGAGATTGTATAAAATGGACTCAATGCACTCCACACTTAGCATGTACTACGATTACGATGCACATGTTAAGGGGGAGATTTTAGTGATAATGAAAAAACCTATAAAAGTGAAAATCTATTGATATTTATATCAACTACTATGATTGAATTTTTTTCAATGAATTGGTTTTGATTGTGATGGAGATAACCAAAACGACCAAGTACTAAAATTTATAGAGAGGTATAATAAGGTGTTAGGAATAGGTATTTAAATCCCATGATCCAACCAGAACCGAAGGGATCTACTCAGGGATATCCGCTAGTTAGTGTAAAAGTCCTTAGGTATGATACAAAAAGAGAAAAAGTGAGAATCGAGAATAATGCGAATGAAGATGGAGCTAACACTTCAACAAAACCAACAAGTGTTTAGTTATGAAGTCTCGGTAAGCATTGAAGGGGTTGAAGAATGAAAAATAAATGTAAAGATAAAGGGTGCAAAGAAAGAAGCCCTCCATACACTTAGGCAGAAACCGGGTCAATATATAAACTGTCAAAAACACTAAGATGTTGTCCGACATTGAAGATAGTCTTGGACCCAGTAACGCTATGCACAACCCTTCCCAGCCACTCACAGAGATTCACACATTTCTATCAACTCTCTCACTCCGAGTTAGTTGATATTGAAAAGGTGGCACTCAGCTTCAGCCTCCGATCACTAAAATCAAAGTGCACTATTGAGTCTAGAGCCAAAAAGAGATCATCCATAAATCTCATTAGTACACTTGTCAAATTAAATCTGTTAAGTCACACAATGTGAATAACAAGATATATACTAAAAGTCCTTCGCATTATCCTTGTGATTTTGCCAGAACATCTGAGTGATATCATTCACAATGAAGTTGGAAATCCTGCTTGAGCCAACATCAAACAAGCTCATGGTAGGTGACTTGTGCAATTCTTTACGAATCAAACTTGTTTCAGGTTATGAATTGACGATTGATGATGAATTTTTGAAATGATCAACACTTTCGATATGTCACAAAAACACTTTAGCAAGTGACACGTCGATTGATTTTCAAATTAAATTTTCTATTCAATCAGTGAGATAGTAACTCACTGGTTCACTCATACCATGTTGTCTGCTTTGAGACGTTCCGGTAATAAGAACATGCTGAGTTTGATGAATCTAATACAAATGTGTTAGAATGATTCTATACTT
>BQNB010166142.1:0-14143 GCA_026074375.1 Tanacetum coccineum | reverse complement strand
GAGAGTTGCATTAAATGCAATTAACGCTCGTCCAATTAACGCTCGTCGCTTACCTCTTGCCCTACTTGTTTTCTCACTAGTCAGACCTTTGGTTAATAAGTGGGAGGTCAAGTTGGATCTTAGTCTTATTAGTAATTAATTGGGTAGTTAATTCTTTTAAGAAATTAATTATCGAAAATACTAAATTGAACTTTCTATGTTCTAATTAATTGTGTTATTGCAACATAATTCGTAAATGAAAGTTTGTTTTCTCATAAAAGACAAACATAGTCTCTTTTCCTGGTAAGAAAAGTGAGACTTACTCCTATCTCTTCTCATTGGTTGACAAGAATAAGATAGGGTTATAATTGAATTTTATCAATTATATTTAAACTCACTTTCAATCTTTCATTACCATTTTTTCGGTTATGAAATCTTTGAAAGATAAATTGCTTTGTGTAACTAGAGTATATTTTGTCTATAGCTACCAAATAATGACATCTTGCACTTGTCACGATGTATGAGTTTAAACCGCAATGAGTAAAGAAAATTGCTAGCAGGTCTTCTAGGTAAATTTTCTTGGACTCAATTCATTCCTTATAGTGCTAAACACCCTTGTGGTTAGACAGACAGATTAAGGAGGAAATGCATGCTAAATATTCAAGTTAATGAATACATGATGGCTAGTCCCTCATCTACATAAGTAGAACTTCATATACTCTGTATAATACCTAAGTACATTGCTACTTGTAGGCATTCTAAGAGAGTAGGAAAGTAAATAAATCGCTATTTTGTTTTTCTATCGTGAAGTTACATTGATAATGTTGCAAATTAAAGTGGGGAGCTTTTGCGTTTTATTATTGAAAAGATATTCATGTAATGTTTTTTTTTCTAAATTTCTGTTGGGAGCTACAAGCTTATTTCCTTGTTAGTTAACATATTATTTCTGCTTGCTTTCGAAAATAATTCATTCTTTATGAATATGACTGACCGTTTTTTAGTGTAAGAAAATTGCATTTTATTTTATAGGATAACCTGTTGCCTTTACGATGTTGCTTTCTTAAATACGTTTATTATATGAATTATATCCATAATTCCTTATTAAACATTATGGTTTTGATATCTACTTGTAAAATCTATGAACACTTCATAATGGTTTATAAAATCGAGCGCTTGTGTTGTGATTTTCTACATTAAAGTAAGTTGGTAACATACACATGGGGAGAAATCTTAAAGTGTGTGCAAGAAACAAATATAACAATATGTTATTGGTTTTCATTCTGGACCACAGGTTAAGAAAAGCTATAAAATTCTACTAGGACTTTTAAACACATGCGATTTTGTTTTGTTGCCCTATTAATTTAAGTGTCAAGATATAATGTTAGCTACTTTAAACATTTTGAACATACATGCTTTAGTCCAATATTAATTATGGTTATATTACGTTGATATAATTATGAAGTATGTTTAATTAACTTGAAATTTAACTATTGAACTCAAGAGTTTGTGTTCATAATTACTTAGTCTAGAATAATTATGTTCTTGTTAAGACATTAATTATAAAGTCTTGAATTTATCAAAGACTTCATTATCATATAAGTAAGTTGTAAAATTATTATGTCTTCTGGTTAACACAATAAACAATAGGTCCTTAAATGAATTCAAAAGAATATAATTATACCAATTGACTATGTTCGGTTTTCTTGTAAACACATGAACATAGAATTCTTGAACCGTTTTGTTTTCTTGTAAAACACATGAACATAGAGTTCTTGTATTATTCAAGAAATATACATTATAGCATGCACTTGGTTTTAAAATACTTTGTATTCAATTTAGTTCGACCCAATTGACAATTATTTGATCCAAAGAGAATTAAGTTATCTAAGAAATTCTGATGTAGTCTCACAATTCCAGTACTCATAGAATACCACATTAATATGGTATGTCTAATGTGTTGAAACAAACTATATTCATATTGTTTGATTTCTGATAACTTAAATGGCTCTACCTCCAAGTTGATCAAGGTTAGAAATTTGTGTGTGTCATGGATACACTCAATATAGTTTCAACCTAGAAGGTATTCAAGACATTATCTATTTACAGATTGGGATAAATCCCATTATGTCTTGATTAAAGTTCTGAAATTTGTTAATATCTTATGAAGCATATTATTAACAAGCTAGAGATGAGAACAGTAAAATGTATTTTGTTTTTTTTGTCCATTTAAGAACAATTTTTGTTGCTTAAAATACTTAGTATTAGAGGGAAGTATCTCTTCTACAAAAAGTAAGTGAGTGTGAATGGTGTTTCCAAGTTTTAAATTTATAATACTAGAAATACCGATTTTTACTAAAAACACAATACTCGGGAAGTATACCCGTTCGTGTATAGTATAGCTTTTAGGTAAGTCCAGGTCGTTCCATGGGAATTGAAGTTTTCACAGTTTGTAATTAAGGTGTTAAGGTTAATAAGATTGTCACGGATCAAATTAACTAAATCTTGCATATATCGGATATTATAACTAAAGCAATTAAAAGATTATTCAATCAAATGATTAAGGTATGTTTGTTTAGGCAATGATCACTTAGATAATGATGTGTTTGGAATAGTATTTATAAGTTTAGAAGATAGAGTTATCACAAGTTATAAATCCTTTCGGTCTTTAAATATAACTAGTGATTATATCGATTAATAACAACAAATCCTTTCGGCCTTTATAAGTTATTATAACCAATATATTAAGTGGAATGATTAAACACATATATAAAAGAAACCTTTCGACATATTTTCTTATATAAAATATGTTTCACCAATTCAATAAACACATATCCAAACACTCCATATCAAAGATCACATTATGCCTAAACAAACATAAGATTACTACTCCATAATCAAAAGAATAAAACACATAACAATCATCATGAATTCAATAAAGATCATATTCAAAAGAGTAACAAGATTCATACCAACTCCAAGAGCAAAATATGGTGATTTCTTAAGAACACTTTATTATATTCAAAGTAGTTTCTAGAAACTATAAACACAATCGACTATAGATTCAGAATAACACTACAATGATGCTTCTTAATGGATCCAAAATTGGAAATGGTGATGAACATCAACCAAAACTATCCAACCTCTTCAAGAACTTTGATTATAACGGTGGTGGTCGATGGTGGTTGAAGGGTGGTGATGGAGGAGAGGTTTTGCAGGCCTTTAGCCTAAAAAATAACCCTCTTAAAAGTTCCAAACGAATGGGATGGTTTGTAGTGAAGGTGTGTTGTATGAGTGAGCCAAGGTCTCCTTTTATAGGCTGAAATCGAGCAGAAGTGCGGCGCACTTCATAAAAGTAAGGCGCACTTAGGGAGTTAACGCACTCAGCATTTATTAGGACTTAACCGTTTCTTTGGGAAGTTTGAACGAAAGTGCGGCGCACAAGAAATAGTGTGCGGCGTACTTGGTGATGGTGGAAAGTGCGGCGCACTTATGATAAGTGCGGTGCACTTCTTTCGTTTCTTGGATCTTTCTCTTGTAAATTGTATGTGTGATGATATGATATGAGATATTTCGTCCCAAGCATCATAGAGAGGGTATTTATAGGCTAGAGATAAGTTGGGGACTAAGTTGAGAATGTATGTGGATGGATTTTAGACCAGATTCATAAATTAAATGCATCTCATAAAGTGTGCTGCACTCATTTGTAAAACCGGCTGTTTTGGTAATATCTCAGCTCTTGAATATTTTCCCATATTGTAGATAATTTAATTCTCTTTGCGTGGCCGCTTGAATAAACTCAATCCGAGTTCGTATGACCGAGTTATGGCCAAAACAGTAAACAGGTGTCGGGAAGCATTTAACTTTAGTTCTTTCTTCGTTTAAGCTTCAAATCTTCATGTAATCTTCCGTATTCTTCCACGACACATACCTAGAACATATAATAGCAAATATACTTAATTAAGTACCAAAAGTTCACGAGAAATGATCAAATAAATGCAAATAACGCCGCCAAAAACATGTATAATTTAGCCGTTATCAAATCCCTCCATACTTAGCTATTGCTTACCCTCAAGCAATTAAAGCGAGAAAATAAGATCATTTATCGTGTGAGTGGAGAAAAAATCATTTTTAGAATTAACATGTGTTTAACCAGTGCTTATAAAATTTTAATATAGGCATAGACATATAACAGAGCACCTCACCATAGGGAAAGTGTTTGTTTTTGAATTCATACACGAGTACGTCAGATATGGTTCTTTAATTGTGAAGTCACTGAATTGCACAGAACATTAATCTAGGTCGCTTACCTTATGCTGTACTAGGACAAGAAACTCGTCGTATGTTTTTTTTTTTTTTTTTACGGCTTGGTGAGCACCTAGACAAAAATCTCAAAGAGGCAAAACGTGATAATGATGAGGGTGAATAGCAGATACTTGATTCCATGTGCCAGAACTTTGCCTTATACTTTGAACTTTTATTTCTTTCCTTTTCTTTTTTTTTTCTTTTTTTTTCTTTTTTTTATAATAATTTTTTTTGGTTCCAGATACTGCGATAACTAAGGCTGGAACAAAACTTCTTCTTCATTGAGCACATGTGTTCTTGCTCCTTAGGATATTCGGGGTCTCAACTCTAAAAGTGAGTGTGCAGATTAATGATTGACCAGGGATATATTTTACCGTCTTGTCATACGATCTGTGTCTATTAATTAATTTTTACAGAGTTCTGTAAATGATTGATCAAGCATATGTTCTGAGCTACTAATTACCAGCCCATCATATATTTTTCAACCAATACAATGCTCCAGAAAAAGGCGACAAAGACCATAGTACAACACATAGTAAACGACGAAAATAGTTACATAGGACTGAATTTTATTACCCCAACTCGAACAAGCTAAAGGCAAAAATATCTTTGGTATCAAATGTGGTACCCGAATTCTTATGACATCCTAGAGTGCGACCTTACAATTTAAAGTGGGTGGATTTTGTCCCCTAGTTAATAGGGTCAATTCCGGGGGATTTGAATTAACTTAGCCGATCTGCATTTTTTAATTTTTGAAAGGAAGACGCAAATCATTATTTTTTTTTAAATTTTTCCGAAAATATAGTTGAAGTTTTTGAAAATTTCAGCAGCGCAAATATGGAGGGACAGATTATATTTTTCCTATTTGCTACCCCTCCACACTTAAATTGAACATTGCCCTCAATGTGAGAACTGATAAATATAGAAAATAGGGAAAATTAAGGGAAAACGGTACTTCCCGGGGTATAGATAGATATAGCTGCGAGGGAGCTATCCTTGAGTGATTCCAATATGTTCTTCTTTTTTTAGTCAGGAGCAGAGTCTCCAAAACTTAAGTAGAGATTATGAGTTAAAATTGAAACTTCCGAGGCTATATAGTGCTTAGCTGATTATGGACGGGAATGGCGCGAAACGGAACTCCAAGAATGTATATTCTACCACATGTAATATAATACTCTAATTATATAGGTCTCCAAGTGTAAAATGCCAACCACTAATCCAAGTCACTATATTTAATTATATTGCTATAATAATACACACTACAAGAAAACTAAACTACTAAAGCGCTCTTTCACAGGCACACGGGTTGCATTTAGGCCATGCAAAGCCTTTTTAAACCCCTCGGTGTCCCGAGTGGACGAGTTATAGTCTCGTGAGGGTTTCCCGCGAACACACCTACAAAGTTCGAAACATTCTTTTTGGATGCAGAAATCTAGGTAAGAAATACACGGGCCCATGCACATCAAACTTAAAGACTGCAAAGTTTTTGTTTTATATATTTTTTTTAGTTTTAGGTTTTTTTAGGTTTTTTATTATTATTATTATTATTATTATTATTATTATTATTATATTTAACTTGATTTAAGATACCTTGGCAATACGGTTCAAGTGGGAATGATCCACATTTAAACGTTGAGGGTATGGTATCTTTGGTATGTACTCACGGAATGGATATTTATTTGTTTTTACTACGTGATAGCCCTTTTTTGATGTCCTAATAGGTTTGTCTTTTTCGGTTTTATTGTTAATGATGATAGGAGGTGGTGGATCTTTTTGAATTTTCGAAGAATAATCAGACTTTTCACTCCCATTGAATACGACATTCATGTGATCGGTTTGAGCTGGAGGAGGAGGTGGTGGTTCATTCCTATCGGTTTGTTTTAAAGATACGTTTTGAGATTTCTCCCACTCATCTATTTTTCTTTCCATGTTTTTAATTTTAGTTTGGAAATTCTTTTCATTTTGCTTCATCTTTAAAATCATATCGTTAACATTGTTTTTGAAAAACATATTTGTAACTCTTTGACCATCCAAGAATTTAGTGATTGATTTTTCAAAATCAGTTTTAGATTGAGGTTCTTGGTTGATAGGTTTAGACTTTTTCTTGAGTAAAACACCGGTGGTTTTACCATCGTCTCTTTCAAAAAGTTTCCAATGAACAGTTCTCATGCTACGGACACATCTTTTGAAACCTTCGAGATCATTTTTTACATCATTGTTTAACTCTGTGAGCGATTTTTCGGAGTCATTAGGATCATAATGGGATTGGCGAGAAAACGAATCATGAGAAATTTGGTTTTCATAATCTTCAGATTGGATGTAATTGGCTTCATGACGTTCACACGTCAGAGTGTCATCGTTCAGGTGGTTTTTAGAAGCGTTTCTCTCTCTAAGTTCATTGTATTTCTCACGCATATCTTGCAATTCTTCATTTAAGCTTATAATTGAGGAATCTATATTTTTTTTTTAGTTTAGAGTTCAATTTTTTTCCATTAATTGAGAATTAACAGTATTACTATCACTTCCATCGGCGAAGGAAACAGATTTTTGATGATGTTCATTTTTAGATTTAATAGGCCAATCATGTTCGAAAAGGACTTTGTCCTCAAGAAGTTTAAAAGCTTGATTTGAACTTTTGTAGAGGAAGATTCCTCCGGCTGTTCCGTCCAGGATTCCTTGAGTGGGTTCGTCTAGGACGTTAGCAAATATTTGAATAACTTAGCTCTTGGTCTGACGTCTTTGCCATGCTTTTTGAAGCATGTTCTTCAGTCGTAACCAGGCTTCGGTTAGACTTTCACATACGTTTTGAGAGAAATTTATGATTTCAAGTAAAAGACGGTTAAATAACGAAGGTGGAAAGAATCTGTTTATAAAAACTCTTTTCATTTGTTCCCACGATGTTATAGACTCTTCATTAAGTTCGTTAAACCAGGTTTTAGCTTCATCGCACAAGGAAAAGGGAAATATCAAAAGCTTAACAGCTTCACTTTGAGTTTCACCGTATCTGAACATGTTGCAGATTGCGAGAAATTCACGAATGTGGTCATGCGGATCGGCTCGCAGATAACCATCAAATTTACTTTCCTGAATCATTTTCAAGTGAGTACCATTAATAACAAAGTTGACATCAACATCGAGTTGAATAATGGCAGAATTAGGAGTTGGTGCTACAGTCTTAGCACTTTCCCACATAGGTTGATCATCGGGATCGAGGATTATTTGTTTTTGTTCAACATCCTCTTCAGGTATATTTATAACGATAAAGTCATTAACAGAGTGCTGAGCTGAAGATTTGAATGATTCACTCTCGACGGATTCTTTCTGGATAGTTTTAATCTTATAAGTCCTTGTTTTTAAATTTTTATTTAATTTATATATTAGATTCACAAGTTGTTTTCCGTAAGATATGAGATTTATACATACATTAAGCATTTTGCAAAGAGACATTTATATATATATATATATATATATATAATTAAGGCTAATAGGATAATATTTAAAATAAAGTAAATTATTTTCATATATATTTTATAATTTTTTATTTTTTTATAGATTTATATATATATATATATATATATATATATATATATATATATATATATATAAATTTAATTATATATAGAAAATAAGGATAAATAAATAAAATAATTTTTTTTGGATAGGTACGGCGTACTTTAGGAAAAGTGCGCCGGCTTTTCTAGAATTTTTATGTTTTTTTTCCGAATATTATGATAAACTAGATAATTACGAATACACAAGGTATATAATTAGATAAATACATATTCCAATTGATTATCAGAACCTAGACTAGCAGATTGGGGGTTTGGGTCTTTTGGTTTTTTGATATAAGATCTTTTTGTGATAATTTATGCTAGAAGAAGAAAGTGCGGCGCCACTTGGTGTAAGTTGCGGCGTTACTTTCTGGGTTTTCAGGGAAATAACCGGCGCCACAACACTAGGATGTTGCGGCGCACTTCCCTGAAGAAAAAATTGATTTTTTGGTTTTCTGTTTGCCAGAAGAAAAAGGTACGAGAGTTTTGAAATTTTGATTGTGAAAACAAAATAGCACCAGAAGAATATAAGAAACAAAATGATAATAACTTAAACAATTCCATCGGTAACGGCGCCAAAAAACTTTTGATGTGTGTTTTCCAGTTTTAATTTTATTAATACTTAAAATGCCAATTTTTAATAAAACACTAACTATCGGGGGGAAGTATACCCGTTGTGTATAGTATAGCTTTTAGGTAAGGTCCAGGTCGTACCACGGGAGAACTTGAAAGTTTCCACAGTTTTGTAATAAGGTGTTAGGTTATAAGATTGTCAGAATCAATTTAACCAAATCTTGCATATTTCGGAAAGTAAACTAAAGAAATAAAAGATTATTCCATTCAAATGATTAAGGTTATGGGTGTTTAGGCAATGAAATCACTTAGATAATGATGTGTTTGGAATTAGTGATTTTTAAGTGTAGAAGATAGAGTTTATCACAGTTCATTAAATCTTTCGGCCTTTAAATATAACTAGTGATTATATCGATTAATAACAACAAATCCTTTTGGCATTTATATGTTATTATAACCAATATATTAAGTGGAATGATTAAACACATATATAAAAGAAACCTTTCGACCTATTTTCTTATATTAAATATGTTTCACCAATTCAATAAACACATATTCAAACACTCCATATCAAAGATTACATTATGCCCAAACAAACATAAGATTACTACTCCATAATCAAAGTAACAAAACACATAACATTCATCATGAATTCAATAAATATCATATTCAAAAGAGTAACAAGATTCATACCAACTCCAAGAGCAAAATATGGTGATTTCACAAGAATTTCTCAAGAACACTTTATTATATTCAAAGTAAAATCCGGAAAACTTATGAACTCAAATCGACTATATGATTTGAATAATCACTACCAATGATGTTCTTATGGATTAATTTGGAGGGAAAATGGTGATGAACATCCAACCAAAATATCCAACCTATCTCAAGAACTTGGAGTATATCGGTGGTGGTCGGACTGCGTGGTTGAAGCAGTGGTGATGAGAGATGGTTATGCAGGGCCAATAGCCATGACCTCAAAAATAACCCTCTTAAAGGTTCTAAACTAATGGGATGGTTTGTAGTGAAGGTGTGTTGTATGAGTGAGCCAAGGCCTCCTTTTATAGACTGAAATCGAGCAGAAGTGCGGCGCACTTAGTGTGTTAATGCACTCAGCATTTATTGGGACTTAGCCATTTTTGGAAGTTTGAACGAAAGTGCGCCGCACAAGAAATATTGTGCGGCATACTTGGTGATGGTGGAAAGTGCGGCGCACTTGTGATAAGTGTGGCGTACTTCTTTGGTTTCTTGGATCTTTCTCTTGTAAATTGTATGTGTGATGATATGATAAGAGATATTTCATCCAAAGCATCATATGGAGGGTATTTATAGGCTAGAGATAACTTGGGGACCAAGTTGGGAATGTATGTGGATGGATTTTAGACCAGATTCGTAAATTAAATGTATCTCATAAAGTGTGTTGTACTCATTTGTAAAACCGGCTGTTTTGGTAATATCTCAGCTCTTGAACGTTTTCCCATATTGTAGACAATTTAATTCTCTTCGCGTGGCCGCTTGAATCAACTCAATCCGAGTTCGTATGACCGAGTTATGGCCAAAACAGTGAACAGGTGTCGGGAAGCATTCAGCTTTAGTTCTTTCTTCGTTTAAGCTTCAAATCTTCGTGTAATCTTCTGTATTTTTCCACGACACATACCTAGAACATATAATAGCAAATATACTTGATTAAATACCAAAAGTTCATGAGAAATAATCAAATAAATGCAAATAACGCCGCTGAAAACATGTATAATTTAGGCATTTTCAGTGGGAGTATCTATAAATCTTGAAAATATTCAAGAACAAAATACATAACCTTCTGAATTCACTTGTTGATGTCATACTAAGGTTAAACATGAAAATGTCAAACCAAAGTATAATGTAACTCTCATTCATAAATCCCAAGGATGCCTCATCAATAGAGTGATATTTTATATCAATGCTGAGGATTATAAGTTAGATGGTCATAGTAAACCGGCTAACTAATAAGATGAATTATCACATCTTGAATCTAATAAATATCTTAGAACTATGAATGACAAGATGCAGCCCTTAAAAGGCAATCAATGTTTTAAGCTTGATTGATCTTTCACCAAACAGTAAAATGTAAGGTTATAATGAGTTTCTTTTGAAGAAAGGCTCATAAGGACAAAATTGCATGCATATTAATGGCTGACTGATGACAAGAGTTTTTAATCTTACTCAATCAATTGACTATGATTAAATCTTTCTTTTCTACACGCATTAATTATATAAAGATAACTAATTGTCATACTTGAATGTGACATATGACGAATTAAGGATCATAACTCTTTCCTTAATGATTACCTTGCGAGGACGATGTGTAATCAAAAGGGTTATGAGTCTATATTTGTAATATGACAATTAAGTTTTATAACTCCTTTCTTTATGATTACTTTTGCGAGGACGATGTGTAATCAAAAGGTTATGAGTTTAAAATAATCTTTATAAAGTATACAAGATAATAGAATCCAAGTGTGGATTGGATCATGCATCTAGGAGCTGAAATCTTTAGTTTAATTACAATATGATATTTGATTAAATCAAGATAACTCCTGAGTACATCTGACATCAAGTGGGAGCACTACGTTTTTTTCTTAGAATTCATATGTTGTGTAACATAGTGAAATCATCATACACTCTTAGGAGATGTAATGCCTAGAGATGGAATGAAACTTCACTTGGGATTTTAGGAAATCAAACAAATGATCTAGGAATAAATGTTTAATTAAATAAGCATATGCGGTGATAAAGCCCAACACAAATGCAATATGTCATTAAAGCAAGTCTCAAATGGTATATTTCACTTGAGATAATTTATTACATGGATGGAAACCTTATGTTTTAACTAAGGATTCATCATGTATATTTATATTGTGTATAAGACTGGTTGTTACTTTTGCATGAGAGCAAGATGAGCTAACAACAACAGTATCTAATTGAGAGTATTTAGATAACAATATCTAATTGAGAGAATTTAGATGACTGTTAATACAAATGTTTACGAATTATATAAGGCATAATGTTGTTTGTGTACAACTGATGCTAGAGAATAATCAATTCTAGTTTAAGTAGGATTTCGTCATTTATGATAAATCTGTTAACTAGATATGCTCAGCTAAGAGCATTGTTTCACTACACATTAAAGAATAAGAATACTTTACATTTTAATAAACTGTATAGATGAGTGTCTAGGATAGGTATGTTGTTGACTTCAAATACCTCATTAACGGTACTGTCAAATTTCCATACTATGATGCTTGAAATAGTATGCAAATATATATATACAACACTCATCATAATGATTCAAATCTTTCACAAATTTGTGAATTTAAAACAAGTATTCGGAAAGTTTACTCAGATAACTATTTAGCTGTCTTGTAAAGAAAGAGTTGTGAATGTTGGATACATTGGACTTCAACTTGCTAATTAGGTTCATGCATATCTGTTTTAGTATTTGGGTAATTGGGATTGTAAGATAATTTTTACTTTCTGATGAATAAGGATACGTGGTATTTGTTATTCATGCATATAATAATTGTTATCCTATATTTGCATGTTTAATCCTTGAATAATTTTATTATTCTAAATATGTCCATTGTCGGTTAACATTATAGGAATAATTGTTACATAAGTCAAATGTAGGTGTTGGTTATATTCTTTGAATATACGGATTGTTCCCGCCAAACTCATGTGTATTCACAAGGGATGCATATTGGATACCCCAACCTTCGAATATTTACTTTTGGATCCTCGTCATGAGTAAGATATCAAAAATGGTTAAATAAGTCATCCTTAGACTTGAGATACAAACAAGTTTTGCATGTGTGGATATCACTTTTTGATTATAAGTCAAACGCTAACCTGAAAATGGTAGTTATAAAGGCTATTCTTGGAAGTGATGTGAAGCAGCATCCACAACACTTGTAGTCAATAAAGAATTTGTTCCTCCAATTGTTTAATTGCAGAATGATACCATGGGCCCTCTCCAGAATTAATCAGATAATTGTTTGGCCGAACCCAAAGGGTAATTCAAGATGATTCTTGATTACATTTGGTATATCTGAATTATTTCTATAACGAGAAACTAAATTGTTAAACTATATGGAATGAGTTAGGATCCATATCCATGGTTTAACGGTATCTGAACAAAGGGATGATAATGGCAAGTAATACATAACCATTATAAGCTGAGATTGTTCCTGAAACTTTATCTCAAGTATTTCTAATTTAAAGGTAATTGTGTGTGTTGCTAGACGTTGCCAATTATCAGTATTGATGCAATCTGCTACTCCAACTTCCAAGCGGGAGCTGTTGGAATATGGTAGTTGGATCCACGTTAAATACACTAGAAATATGTGAGCCTATTGGGGGCACACACGTTAAGACACGAAGAGTGCGTTTATTAAACGTTTAATATATATTTACTTATTATTAAAGGTTTAATATACTTTACGAAATAAATATTTAAATAGTCGTTAATTACGTTACTTGTATAACTAATTTAACGGATACTTTAAATATAAAACCAAGGGACTAAACTGGACAAAACCCGAACCACAAGGGAGCCCCTTGTTGGCCGATCCCTGGAGGGTTCCAGAAGGGGGTGTTTGTTTGGTTTAAGGAAAAGGAAAAAGGAAGGAGAAAAGATTTGTGATATATATGAAAAAGATACCTATCTTATTCCAAAAGCTTTAGGGTTAGGTGCCTCATTATTCACTCATTCATCACAAATCGAAACCCTAAATCGGTCCCTCTCCCTCTCCTTTATTTGACTGAAACCTAACAAGGGTTTTCAGTTTTAGCCTTTCCCCTCCAACCGAATTTCAATCAAGATCCCTTTTAGGGTTCTTGATTTTGTTTATCCTCCTTGTTCGATGATATAAGATCTACACGACGTGTTTGATTGATGTTCCTCCTAGCTCGAGGATACACAAACCCTAATTAGGGTTTTTTGGTTCTTGGTTTTTAACCTAACAGTATTTCGGGTTTATAACCTTACTAAGGTGTCAAACTGATTTTGGTCCATCTTTACTAGGTTGCGTTTTGGTTTGATGCTAGGATCGATTACCTTAGGTATAATTAAGCTTTAGCCTGTAAAGGTTGTTACCTTCTTGAATAAATCAAGTTAGTACAATGAAACATGACTGTAATACTATCAACTAGCGGGAAACTAGTTAACATGTATCAAGAAGGAACACACAATGATTTAAACAAAGTTTGTATTATCACACATTTGAATCTGCCTAGTTTGCAGATCCCATATCCAAATTTTTTTTTACTTTAATCTCTAATACTTCTAACTAATGCTTTTTCTTGTTGTTATATTCGTATCCATCTAACGCCTTCCTAGAGATCCTTTTATAAACGTAAGGATAACTCTAGTAGGTGTACAGTCCTTGTATGACACAAATACTAATTAATACTAATCACTAATGTAACTGTTACATGATAACATTACTAATGTAACCGTTTAACTAATAATCCTTTAAAGTTCCTTTAATTAAAGGCAGTACTTTGACTTTTTCATACTAAGTAGGCAGTACTTTGACCTTCAACTTAGCAGTACTTTGACCTTCTGACTTGTATTTTCCAACAATCCTCCTCTAACTTGAATTCTACTTGCTTGACTTCAAGTTTCTTAATGGTTGGACATCTTTGTTCAGCATCAATACAAGTCTTCAATCTTTTAGATATAATCCTCTAAGCAGTATCTT
>BQNB010166141.1:0-14143 GCA_026074375.1 Tanacetum coccineum | reverse complement strand
ATTCATGATATTAGCTACATCCCTGCTGTTTTTGAGATTTTTTTGAGTTGTCTAAGTAGGGTTTTTACGCGTGATCTTTTTGAAGGTTCTGACAGGTCACTTTCGGGGTCAGTTTTGGTAGCAAGGGTTGGAAGGGTATTTAAACATGGTAATAAAATCCACTAAAATTCATAGACATATTAGACACATATGGGAACCTCTGTGATTTTTAGTAGAATTTTAGAAGCTTATTTAATGGGTCTATAAATTCGAATAACTAAACCTTTAAAAGTTGGCAGATTCTGAAAAGAGTAAATTGCAAAAATCGTCCCTAAGGTTTTGCCAAATTGCATGTTTCGTCCCAAATAGTTTGAAAGTGCATAGATAGTCCCTAAGGTTTTGCCAAATTGCATGTTTCGTCCCTAAGGTTTTGCCAAATTGCATGCTCCAGGGACGATTTTTTGCAAAATAGTTTGATTTTGGGACTATTTATGCACTTTCAAACTATTTGGGACGAAACATGCAATTTGACAAAACCTTAGGGACGATTTTTGCAATTTACTCTTCTGAAAATTTAAAAAACCCCAATTAGGTCGCTTAAGGTCTATATATGGTAAGATCAAGCAATGAGCTTATAAAATAAGATAGATAATGATATGTAATCATGAATTTTGTAGATTCGGTAAATAGAGGGTGATCTCTTGCTTTTGTGTTATTTCTCTCTGTTGCGTGTTTGTTAAGGTACATATATTTCATCCTTTTATTAAGGACATCTCATGACTTGATTCTCATTTGTTTAGCTACTTGATTCATTTGATATTCATTTGATACTCCGTTTGATTTGCTATCCATTCTCTTGATTTCATTTAATATTCATTGATATTCATATTCGTGATTCCTTTTATCCTTGTTTGAAAATTTCGTATGATATTAGATTCATTATCTTGATTAGATTATTAGTAACTTGTTCAGTTATATCTTTTGCTTAAATCTTTGCCCGGGCTATTTGAACTAGTCGTGGAGGTACCATGACCATGTCATTGATGCACCAATGGCATGACACTATCTGTAGCGGTGTGATTGGTCTACGATGTTCCCTTTTGAATGATGGCCTTTGATTATTATTAGCTTACATATGTATATATACTCATCATTGTACTTGTGTATATGGATATGACTTTGTTTTGCAGGGAGCGTATGGATGCATCTTAGGTATTTGTTCTGTTCAGTTTAGGTAAATGGTTGTGTGTGTGCTATACACCCCATCTCACATTTGGTACATCAGGAGTTGCAAATCCTGTGTACAACTTATTATGTGGCTATATGATTATATCTGTTTAGGATCTATTCATGTATCATGTTTAGACATTTATCTGAGCTCGTGGGTATTCCTTTGTTGTTCTTGATTCTTATTCATTTGATTCGTATTTCGTATGACATTTGTTTAGCAGGTTCTTATGATTCGTTTCATTCATTATTTTGTCTTATTACCTTTTTATTATTATATCTGTTCACTAGGCGTTATCTCAGCCGCATTTTTTTTCCTGTGGTAGGTAATAAGCGGGAAGCCGGGATTTGAGTGTTGAGAGTAGGAAGCTTTTAGAGGATCGACCCTTGATAGATTTCTTTTGTTTGGATTTATGTCTAAGATTTATTTCGTTTGAAGATCTCTTTTCATTTAGACTTTGTTGGAATTTAATACTTTTGAAAGTCATTTTGTTGCATGACTTAGTATTTTTATTTAATAAAGTCTTCTGCTTGCGTTTATATGTTATGATATGAAACCATAATGTGACTCTTGGTCTCTTTATCAGAGCGGGATGTTACAAATTAGAACTTAAACACATAAACAACATACTAAGCAATAATTAATTAAAAACAACTAATTATATCATACCAAACAATAATTAATTAAAAATAACTAATTAGGGTTTATCTACAAATAAATTATGATAGAGAAACTCACATGAAACATGCCTTTTATTCTCATACTTGTGTTTTAGTGACAGGGGAGGTGGAGTGGCCGGATTCGGAATTTGGTTGTCGTTATTATACTCGGAATTTGGGAAAAAGTTTTGCAAATAAGCGTAATAAAACTTGGGAAGGATATATACTCGTAATCATATATTATGTTTGGTTTTGACCCTTATACAATTGTAGATTTACTTCACTCTTTTTAAGTTTTTATTTTTTATATTTTTGACACATATAATTTTTTACTCACTTGTTGTACATGTTTTTCTAAAAAACGATTTTACCATCTTTTTTTGCTATATAAGGAAGTATTTAGGTTTTTTTTGATTAAACAAATATTTAAAAAAAATATAATAATAATATAATAATACCTATTATAGTATGATTTGATTTTTTTGAAATACGAATATCTCATTTTACGTTTTCCTTTACTAAGTAAAAGATTTCACAAGATATGAAACTTTGGTTGATTAAAAAAAGTTGTAAAAGAAGTTTTCTTGAAAGTGTATAGTTTGATGAAAAAAATTGTGAGAAAAATGTTTAATGTAAATGGACATTTTATACATCAAATTTCTTTTTTCTATACGCATCAAAATCTCATTGTGTATAAAATATAAAAGATTTGTGCATCAATTGTGTTTTTTTTTCTTTTCATTAAAATTGTATTTTTTGAGCTTTGAAAAAAACCTTATAAAATTCAAGATTAAGAAAACTTCCATCACAACTTCTTTTTGCACCAACACTCTTTATCTTGTGTAAAAGTTTCAAATATTTTCGGAAAGAATTTATTTTTTCACGGATATTTTTTATTTTATTTGATCTCTTCTTGCTTACTCGTAATGTCATATATATTTTTCTTCTGCATTTCTAATTGTTTAATTCTTAGTTGAATCAAATAGAGACAAAATTGACATGAAGTTTTAGCTATGTAGTAATTTATCATATATATGTTATGGGGTCATTTTTTATATTTTTTCTGCTAAAAAACTATGAGTTCACAACTAGATATGTACTTAATTGTCGAGCACATAATCATTATGGTTGTGTGTTTCTGAATTGTGAAGTGATTGACATTGCACTAAAATGGGATATCTTATGGCAACAATGAAGTGAAGTGATGAATGCACAGTTTTGGGAGATATGTATCTTCATGAGCATCATTTCACTATCTAATATATGGGGTCATTATTAATCATATGTCTCTACATATCTTCATCCAACAAAACAAAAAAATAGATACAAAATCACAAGACCTGAGTTGTCATTCGAGAAACCATATTTCTTCTTATCTGTATTTCTGCTTATACTTTACTCATGTAATTCTTTATTTTATTTTCTTTTATAATTCTTTCTAAATATATGAATCCACAAACTAGATACTTCATGATACTTGTGAAGCACGTACATAATCATTAAGATCGTGTGTTTCTGAAATGCCAAGTATTTGACATTGCATTAAAATGGGATATCTTATGGAAACAATGAACTGACGAGCTATACATGCATAGTTTTGCATCATTATCACTGTCTAATATATACGCGTCATCATTATTGAATCTTGTTTCAACAAAGAAAACTTAATATAAATTCACACCTATGTCATAATTCAATTCAATTATCTTATATGTAAATATATGCCATTTGTTTGTTAAAAAAAATACCTATTATGAGAAATGATAGAACCATATAACTTTTACATAATAATGTTCACACAATTATGTGAGAAAAATAAATTTCACACATTGTATATTAATTTTGTGTGTGTAAAACATGAACTTTTTACATATTAATTCACGTAGAATGAGTTTACTGCCACCCAGACTCAAGCTCTCTCATTCGATAGGTTGAGGTTGTCACTTCATTTGCATATTATACATGTTGGACAAAAAAGTATTTATGCAAGTAAACCTATTTCTATTGTAACATGCGGTGATCATCTCACTAGCCCATGAACCAGATCCTTTTCTCATACCTGAATTTCATCACAACTTAACCTATTTCGTTAAGAATACTATTTCTCAGTGAATCCCTTCACAACTGGTAATCTGGTATAACCAAAATTAATTTTCATTGTTTGTGAGGCGCCTAATTTAGAAAAAAAAAGTTAAAAAAAAAGAACTGGTACTTGCGGGATCACTCCGTTGAGGCATTTAATAAAATCACAGAAGCTCGTGAAACTATTGTTAAGGTTCTTCTTAAACGGTCATAAATCAAATTGTTGTGGCTTTGAAAAGTAACATATTTTATTTATGTGACTATCGTTCTCTATTTACTTTTCGCGAAGATAAGAAAAATCAACTTCTGTGCTTGGAACAGTAAATGGTAATAATTTATCTCTTAGTTACCATACGACATAACGCCCAACACCTCATTTATTTCATGCCTTGTGAACATGCCTTGGGTAATTCCTCATTCTCTAACACAAGATTTATGCAAGATTGGTATATGTCGAATATTTAGGCTTTAATCGGCACTTTGCACTATTTGGTGGTCATTTTGGTTTTCATACATGAAGCACTATTTAACGACTCAGTTGACCTTGTTGAATCACTTGGTTGGATCTCGTAAAATAATATCGGTTGTTTTGGTCTCGGTCAGGCTTGTGCAAAGCTCAACATTTTCATGTATGGATTTCACAGCTATGGATTTTAGCTTAGTAATGTAGCACTCTAGTAATTTTTCAACATGCTTTGTTTTAGTATTGTTTGAGACTTAAGATCTGATGTCAAATGGATATGTCAACTGAATTGGATCTAAAGTTCATATTTTGTATCATTTTCAACTTTTGTTGAAATAATTAAATTGATATTTGGCCAAAAAGAAAAAAAAAATGTATTAGGTAACAACAACAAAAAAAGAAGTGTTCTACGAATATTTATACGTGGACGATAAATTTAATCTCCAACGTTCTTTTTAATTAGCCCAACAAATAAGATCATGTTAAGTTCGTTAGTTCATGACGTGTGTTGATGACGTATAGTACGAATAATAGGCTTATCGGGCTTAAATCGTACTATACACATTTAGGCTCAGGCCCAACACAACAAAACATACGAGCTGCCACTAAGCCCAGAGATAAGCTGGCTGCGGCTCGGATGTCTCAAGACGCACGCAGATAAGATACTTTTGCAACACGTATGCGGAAGGTGATCTGTGTCCGCAACCACGATTACAAGCGGATCCTTACCCGACAAGGGACCCATTCTGACGACTAACAATCATAAGCGAAATAGTAGGAAAACCTAGTATTGGGCTCACCTATAAAAGGGGGTCTCTGACACCTTAAAAGGTACGATTTACTCACTCATATTCACACACACATACTCTGACATTCTTTGACAACACGATTTCTTACTCTCACACCAGAGCTTAATCGTGGGGTCCGTTCCCACGGTAAGGCTAACGGTTTATCTTTATTTGTGCAGGAAATCGTCTCATTACTTGGTTTAGTACAAGATCATATCCATCATCAGCTTATTGGCCCAACTCAATAAATATCCCAGATCCATCTCATACCCCGTCACACTTTTTGTACTAACAAGTTGGCGCCATTCGTGGGACCGAGTACACAACTACGTTCTTAAAAATACTCACTATTAGCGCACATTCAGGCCCCTCTCCTACCGCACCTACGTCCGCCGTGCGAAACGCGATAGGAAAGGAAAAAGAAATATCGCAAAGAAATCTGAATGGGTCAGCATCCGACGCAACCCTTAGGGAATATTGTGATAAGCATTACAACTAGTTGTTACCGATCTTAGCTGAGAAAATGCACCAAGAGAAGGTACAACAAGAAAAGATTAAGGCAGTGAAAGCCCGTCTTAAATTCGAGGAGGTCTCACAGCACTCCGAGTTAGGGACACCAAGCAGGAGAAAGGACCTCAGTAAAAGGCTCGAATCTAAACATATCTGCAGCATCTTCGGAAGCCTTAGACCAAGGCGAGGCCGATCCGAATCACCAAGGAAGAGAGATCCAGAAAGAAAAACGATGTTCAAAAGGCTGGAGAAGGGTGTGTTTCACAAGCTAGGAGACAAGGAGAAGAGTATGTCCGCATACTCAAACAATTCAAGGCATCAGTCGTACCACAGCAGTCGCAGAGATACTAAAAGCTGTGTGTGTGTGTGTGTTGATCACTCTATGAGAGATATTGTGTCACGCACCACCACTGTGTGTAGACAAACCTTTGATTAATGTTAGTCAGGTGGTGTTTTTCACGCTCCTCGTCAAGACACTCGCTTGCTCGCGCGTGCGGTTTTGTGTCCCCCCCCCTGGGTTGGTGTTGGCCCCCGAGTTGGTTGCACATATCGTGTGGACAGTAGCTTGTTGTGGCGCGTGTGGCGTGTAGCCAGTACTTTCAACCCCACCCCCCCCCCGCCCCCCCCCCCCGCCCCCCCCCCCCCCCGTTGCCCCCCCGCCCCCCCGCTCAACCCCCCCCCCCCCCCCCCCCCCCCCCCCCCCCCCCTCACCCCCCCCCCCCCCCCCCGCCCCCGCCCCCCACCCCCCCCCCCCCACCCCCCCCCCCCCCCCCCCCCCCCCCACGCCCCCCCCCCCCCCCCCCCCCACCCCCCCCCCCCCCCCCCTCGCCGCCCTAACCCCTTCCCCCCCCCCCCCCCCCCCCCCCCCCCCCCCCCCCCCCCCCCCCCGCCCCTCGCCCCCCCCCCCCCCCCCCCCCCCCCCTGGGAAAGGGTGTGTTCTCACAGGCTAGGAGACAAGGAGAAGAGTATGTCCGTACTCACTATCACAATCTCAATTAAGCGCTCCGTCGCCCAGTACTGCCACCACAGCAGTCGCAGAGATACTTAATGCTCTTACCAGAGTTCCCGCTCAAGAGGAACAATTCTTCAACAGCGCGCACGCACTAAGAAACATTCATAAAAAAGAGCATCCTCACGCAGGACAAAAGCTCCTATCAGAAAGGCTGAAGACAGGCATGAGGATACTGGAAAGTCAGGTCAATAAACAAGCAATGATCAAGCATTTGATGGGTGACGATCTACGTCCCAACCATGGGTGTTAGCTGTGAGGAAACTGATCACCATCTCACTCCCGATATGGACTATTATTGATCTCCTCAAAGAGGACCCGCTATACCTTCGTCTACCCCCCCGCTTGATCCCAAAAAAACTTCCCTCTGCAACTGAACGCTCCCTCCAGGACCCCCCGGCCCCACAGACCCCGCCCTCCTCACCCTCCCCCTGGTTCCTTCAGTCACCCCCCACCCCACCACACTCCCATCATCCCCCGCCGCAGCAAATCTGGACTCATCGCGCGCGAGCGGCGCTCTGCCAACATGGTGCCCAGACTTGTTCAATTCCACACTCACTGGATCCGATAGGGTATGTTCGACGATCTTCCTACAGATTTCGCGTGATCCGCTACGATGACTGAAGAGAGTGCCATTTCTGGCAAATTTCCTTCAGCAGAAAAAATACATCAAAGATCCATGGAAATCCACCATATCAAACAGAGAAAAAGGGTCTACGGAGGAGCGCCTCCCCTCATCCTTACACGAGGATTTCGTGCGTAGGTTCATGAATAATGAAGAGTCCCTCGAGATGTGAAAGGAGCACCAAAAGTCATGAGTAATCTCATGATTCATGCATCGGACTTACAAAACCTGACTCTGATCAAACGCCCCTTGCACAAAAAAAATCCTAGAGGTCCAGTAGACGACCAGCCGATGACTGTGGGTTTCCCCCCCCCACCCCCCCAATACTACCGATCAACCACTTCTCAGGGGGGCACGGTGGCATCTGGTAACCTAGAGCGCGAAAAAAGTCCTTCAGCCATGGAAACAGCAGTAGATGGCACGGGCATAAGCAAAATTTCAAGAGAAAGGAGCGGTTTTAAAAATTCCCCACGCCCCAAAGCACTCACAAAGCGCTCCCTCGCTCCCACGCTCACACTACTCCCCCCCCCTCACTCGCCACTCTTCAAAATCCTCCATCAAAGAGATTTTGGCCTTGGAATCTCTAGGAAAATTTAAGCTCCACCTTCAATGACCCGACACAGTCGAAAAAAGAAACAGCAATATAAATTGATGAGTTTCATGGAGACTCGCTCCGCGAAGGCCACACCAAACACTGATGAATGCATGCTTCCCCCCCCCCCCCCACACAGACACTAAGCCCCCCCCCCCCCCCACCCCCCCCCCCACCATCACCCCCCACCCCCCCCCCCCCCCCCCAGTCCCCCCCCCCCCCCTACCCCCCCCCCCCCCCCCCCCTCCCTCCCCCCCCCATTCCCCTCGATCCCCCCCCCCCCCCCCCCTTTCCCCCCCCCCCCCCCCCCCCCCCCGCCCCCCCCCCCCCCTCACCCCTGAAGAGGCACCAAATAGACAGGGGAACTGCTGAAAAATAGGAAACCGTGCATGATAATCAAAGAGCATGAGCAAAACAGTGGGAAGGATCAGCCTAAAATAAAAAAAGCTCCCCTCGCCCCGCGAAACATCTAAACAGGCATAAGGCCTTGGCAATCCTTGATGGTACAGCGCCTTGGCAAAGGTGGGCTGCTCCCATCCAAAGTCCATCACCTCAAGTCTGTGCCCTCCCCCCGGCAAACCAGATTCCCCCCCCCCACCCCCCCCTCTCCCCCCCCCCCCCGCGGCCCCACATCCTAACTCCTTCCCGACATCACTAGAGAAGAATCAGGAACCGACCCCCTCGCGACTAATGATCAATAAAGCAGGAAATTTGGAGGCCACTTCATACAGCATGTTCATTGGATCGCGAAGACAGCCTATAAGATTGTGTTACGACAGTATTGCCCCTCCCTTAACCTCCACCAAATCCACGCCGCACCCACAAGAAACTCCTCCACACACACATCCAATAATGGTTTCGGCACCCACTCCCCACCCCCGCCACCCCTTACATAGTGTTCACCAGTGCGCTAGCCCCACCCCATAATCAATATCACGCACCCCCGCGTGGCCCGGCCTAGCTCCTTTCTACGATTCGACCTCCTCTCCGATTGGGTGAAGATTGGATGTACGAGGAACACTTCAACTTGGATTGGACCACCCCCCCCCCCCCCCCCTCCCCCCCACCCCCCCCCCCCCTGCTGCTTCCTTCTCTGTCCTGCATCCCCACGCTCCAAGATCCTACTCAATCCTCTATAAAACGGCCTCTGACTCGTGTGCCACGACCCCCAGGCCCGCCCCCGCCCTCCTAAGAAACAACCTCTCCCTCACGCACAGTTTCCGTCTATCCTCAGCCACTCCCACACGACTCCCCCGTTACTCCCCCACACACGTCTCTACCCCCCCCCTTGTTGCAAAGGAATAATAACCACTCGAAAAGCAGCAAGCATCATCCAATTAAATGTGCTTCTGTGGCCCCCCCCCCCCCCACCACCCACCCACCCTCCCCCCAAACTACACCTACAACTCCCCCCCCCCTCCCCCCCCCTTACCCCCCCCCCCCCCCCCCACCCTCCCATTGTCTCCCCCACATGGACAGAAGGATACCCCTACAGTCGTCAGTCAAACCCATAGAAGAAATGACCCCAATAACCCCCCCGGTCTAGCAAATAAAACCCAGACATCCCGAATTACTCGACAAACAATACAGCGACCTATGGGTCTCACCTCGCCCTCTTACAGAGGCCCAAGGCCTGAAACACACGCCTATGTACTACTACTGACATAACCTAGATGATCGTTCTCTTGGACTCGCCCCACCCTCCCACCGCGGACAGTGCAGTGTGTCCCAAGAGGCCATATAGCGAACCCACCGATCGCGCACTCTCAAGATTGTACGCGGAGGGCCACTCCCGCCCTCCACCCCCGCCCCGCCCCACTCCACGGCCAGCTCCAAAGACACGACGAGGTCAAGCAACACTCTCAGGACAACTACCCGCCGCCCACCCCGCTCCTAGTCCGCAGAACGCTCCGCTCGCAAAAAAACTCGTTGATGTCGGTATCTAAGAAAGTCCACTACCATAGTTGGTTTATCCAATCCGGTAATGGTAAAAAAAGCATGATGGTTAGGCTGGAGGATGTGTGTAGATTTTACATGACTTGAACAAAAGCATGCCCTAAAGAGGTTTTCACTACCGAAAATGACTGGGTGTCTGGAAGGTGGAATCCCTCTGGGGTTTCCACTTTAAATGCTGTTTAGATGCATACAATGTTACCACCAAATAAAAATTGGAAAAAAAGAAGATAAAGAGAGAAGGACGTCATTTTGTGTACATTTTATTTTTTCATCATAGCCAGGATTTTATTTTGCTACTCCAAGAGCCTTTTGGCCTAACGAAATGCCTGGGAAACATACAGGTCTGGTGGGACAAAGCATTCCATAAGCAAAATTAGCAGGAATCTTGAGGTATATGTGAGGGATGATCTAGCCTCATTAAAAGTCGTAGAAAGATATATCATTAAAGAATCAAGAAACATTCAAAACCTCGAGGGAAAGCAAACATGAAGCTGAATCCGCAAAAATAAAGGTACCTTAGGTAGAAGAAGAATGGATGTTTCCTAGGTACAAAGTCGGAGATTACCAAAGGAAAATAACAGGGTATGCTCCGAATAAGGCGGTTGACCGTTTTGAAGTCTTTCGTGTTCAAAAATGTTTTGAAGGATGTGCAAAAGCTGATGGAAAAGCTGGCACCCCCCCCCCCCCCCACCCCCCCAAAATTGCCAACAACTTTTTGGGCTAAAGCAATTAATACTGGTTGTTATGTTCAAAATAGGGTGTTAGTTATCAAGCCTCCCAACAAGACCCCTTATGAACTTATTCTAGGTAGAAAACCTGCCTTAAGCTTCATGAGACCATTTGGGTGTCCAGTTACTATTCTTAATACATTAGATCACCTAGGTAAGTTTGATGGAAAGGCTGATAAAGGGTTCTTTGTAGGATACTCTACTAATATTAAAGCATACAGAGTATTCAACAGCAGAACTAGGATACTAGAAGAGAACCTGCATGTTAGGTTCAGTGAAGAAACACCTAATATTGCAGGAAATGAACCTAATTGGCGTTATGATATAGATGCTCTAACAATATCTATGAATTATAAGCTAGTTGTTGCACGGATTCAAACTAATGGTAATGCAGGTACCAAAGAAAACATTGATGCAGGTCAAGATGGGAAGAATATAGTACCTGATCAAAAGTATATATTGCTACCATTGTTGACATCTGATCCATTACTCTCTAAAAGTTCAAAGGATTCTCCTGATGCTGGATTCAAACCATCAAGGGAGGAGGAAAAGATAGATTCTGAACATCAAGAGAATGAAGATAGTGAGGTGCCAAATATACAGGAGCTAAGAGTTAATCAAGAGAAGGATGCAAATGTCAACAACACTAACAACATTAATACTGTTAATCCAACTGTTAGTACTGCTGACATAGATAATAATGTTGTTGATGAGAATATAGTCTATGGATGTATTGATGATCCAAATATGCCTAATTTGGAAGAAATTGTCTATTCTTATGATGATGAAGAAGTTGGTGCAGATGCTGACATGAACAATTTGGCTACAAATGTGCCTGTCAGTCCTATTCCAACTACAAGAGTTCATAAGGATCATCCACTTAAACAAATCACTGGAGATATACATTCAGCACCTCATAACAGAAGGATGACAAAGAATGTGACTGAACATGGTATGTTTAGTTCAGTGCAACAGAGAATCAACCATAAAGATTTTCAAAATTTTCTGTTTGCTTGTTTTCTATCACAAGTAGAACCCAAAAAGGTAATCCAAGCTTTGACAGATCCAATATGGATAGAAGCAATGCAGGATGAGCTTCTACAGTTTAAATTACAGAAGGTTTGGACTTTAGTTGATTTACTATATGGCAAGAGGGCCATTGGTACTAAATAGGTGTACAGAAACAAGAAAGATGATAGAGGTATTATGGTTAGAAACAAGGCAAGACTGGTGGCACAAGGTTACACCCAAGAAGAAGGAATTGATTATGATAAGGTTTTTGCACCTGTTGCTAGGATAGAAGAAATCGGGTTATTTTTGGCATATGCATCATTTATGGGGTTTAATGTGTACCAGATGGATGTGAAGAGTGCCTTTTTTATATGGTACTATTGAAGAGGAGGTGTATGTGTGCCAACCTCCTAGTTTTAAAGATCCAAAGTTCCCTAAAAAAGTTTATAAGATAGAAAAAGCATTATATGGTCTACATCAAGCTCACAGAGCCTGGTATGAGACCTTGTCTACCTACTTATCGGAAAATAGATTTAGAAGAGGCACTATAGATAAGACTTTGTTCATTAAGAAGGACAATGGTGATATCTGTCACACCCTACCAAGGCGGAAACGCGAGGCGTAAACAAGAATGGATATCATCACAACACATGGTGTCTATATGGAGAATACTAAAATGAAAACTAAAGTAAAGCAAAGACACAAAGTGTCATAACAATACCCAAAACCTAACTGTGTCTTTATTAATGAGAAAGAGGTCTTAACATAATCCAAACAATTCATGCTAACGCATTTATTCAAACAAAAAACATAAAGAAACTCCAAGCATCCTATGGTCTCTTCTAGCCACTTCGCTCTATCTTAGCACCATTAAGCTCACCTAAAAATGATGCTTAAAACGTCAACATAAAGTTGAGCGAGAATCATAGGTTTACGACATACAACAATATCTAAAATAAACTTTCAATTAGCTGCTGCATTTACCAAAACAATTTATTACAACAATTAACAACAACGGGACGGAACGTGCCCACGATCCACAATCATATCAACTACATATGTGCGCTACATGGCATCATATTAGCTCACGCAGTCTTACCACCGTCACACCTCGTTTTGCATATTGGGATCCACAATACCAAACATATCATATCGCAACACAACAGGACAGAACGTGCCCACGATCCAATACACATAACCACAGCAAGCTTAAAAACATTTTAACACGACAACAAGCATCATTCTCACCCCAAAATAACATGAGAAAAAGGGGCTATGAAACTCACCTTTGCTTAGCTTTCCAAAAGATTCCAACAAAAAGCTTCACAAACAACTAGCACAAATCTAAACAACAAAATAACTCGTGTTACACGCTACTAAGCCAAAAGCTTAATGCACATGTAACAATCATATGATGGATGTATAAGGTGTTCTATTAACCCCATGGGTCACCCCGACACCATACCCAACTTTAACCACTTCGTTAACAAGTTTCACTAGTTAGTCACAATTTGTTCAAAACTGCAGAATTTTAACGTGACTTAACGTACTCAAAACCTCTACTTACTGACCTCCATAATTCATACCAAAAATCACCTATGTTCATTTATGAGTATATTAACTACCTCATGATTCCCAAGAGCCATTTACATGCACAAGTACTCTTAAGAAAATCAAACTTCAAAACAGTCCCAATTCGGATCTGTTTGCACACTAAAAAGTTTGGACCTAAAAACCATACTTAGACTCCAAATCAGAAGCTCTCCTTTGGGGGATTTCTAATAGACACATATAACTAAACTCCTGTAGAAGGGCTAAGCTAAATTCGAATTTTAAGTGGGGTTTTATACCTCGTAATCTGACCTAAATCTTACTCGTATTTACTGCTTTGACAACTTTTCTTACAACCAATGTTTGAATGACTTCCCGACCTCAAAAACCTTCGTGACTAGATGTTCTGGAAACTAGACTCTCTGAGCTACATCATAAGCACCGGAAACTTGACAAAATCTGTTGGGAATTATAGTTTGAGTTAATAAGACAAAACATGAATGAAACAAGATGGAAACATGAAGGACCAAAGTTGTAGTCAAAGAATACTACAAAAGATAAAAATTGAAAGATTTGGTCAAAGATAATAATTGAATAACTAATTGATTTTATCATTATTATCATTATTAGTTTCCATGTAAACTTTGACTCCTTATACTATAAAAGGAGGTCTAAGGTATGTAGTTTATACATCCATCCATAGCATAGTCGACTGATGAGAGTCGAATAGTAAAGGTGTGTGTGTGTACACCATAGTTAGTAGTTAGTTAGTAATAGACATATTATAGATGTCTATGTAGTAGTTAGTAGCCCCAAGTTATAGTTGGGGTAATAGGGAAATCGTTCAATGAAAAACCTTGTTCATAACATTGATGTTTGTAAGAACCCGAATTTAAGGTCACTACTATTTAATAATCTCATAATTAACTTATAAATTTTAAACAAATTACTTTTATTTACAT